>JAHDVE020002944.1:0-64284 GCA_022606495.2 Halesus radiatus | reverse complement strand
GATTCCACCCTTGTGAATTGCGAATGGAGTGAGGTCGATGGCTTCCCTCTGAAGAGCAGATAGCTCGCCACATTTTTCTTGTAGTCAGTTCTCGGATCATTTGATGGCATCAAGACCGTTGGTACTGGATTCTCAGTGCCTTCTCGTAGTAAAGCTTTGTTACAGATTACTCCCAAATATGTCAGGATTACTGAAATGGACGCCACGATATGATAGTATTTGTTTTTGCCTATTTTTTTTATTATTTTATTTATTGTTTATTAGTTTACTAATTTCTAGATCTATAGAAACTTATATATGTATCGATAGGTAAAAGTCTCGAACAAAATACATTAACAAACTTGTTGATTTTTTTTTTAAAAAAGATTCTCTTAAATACGATAATTTAAATATAGATAGATGTAAAAATGCTTCAAGCAAGTGTCGAAACAATTATACAACAATCTCAGGCAACGACTTTGTTCTTCCTGTCTGCTTTCTTCTTTCTGTGGTCCAGGTTCTTCTGTCTCCTTGCTTCCTGTTGAGCGTTGAGCTTTTCAGTCTTGATCTTCTCGGCCTTTGACTTATGGATGGCTTCAATCAGCACAGTCTTGTTCTTGAATTGATTACCTGTAGTGCTTATTAGATTATGGAAATACATGGTTAATATAAATATATTTGATAAAAAATAAATTTACCCTTGGCAGCCAAGTAGAACTTGTGGTACAAAGTTCGATCAATCTTTTTGGAAGCTCTGTACTTTCTGAGGAGTCTTCTTAAGACTCTTTGTCTCCTGATCCAGAGAATCTTTGATGGCATTCTGCCCTCTCTGGTACCTCTTCTCTTACCGAAACCGGTGTGTCTTCCTCTTCTCTTGGCCTCGGCGTGTCTTCTAGCGCGAGATCGAGAGTGGACAACAGTGTTCTTTTTCATAACAAGACCGTCCTTTATCAACTTTCTGAGTGCGTTTCCTGTGGTGTTTAAAAAATGATAATTGTAGATGAGAGCTAAATTGTGGGGTAATACTGGAGTTGGCTTGGGAAATCTGGTCAGATTCATTAGGGTCGATCCATACTCTTCCCTTTCCGCACTTGAGCACTGCAGATGCTAATCTCTTTTGAGTCCTTAGGTTCACCATTGGAATATATAGGAGTTTGTGGGTTTATTATATACACAATATATTATATTGATTTTAATATTTTTTATAAATCGATTATTTTTTTGTTATTATTTATTTTAATTTATTAAATAATAAATTGATTAATTGATTAATCTTTTTTGAAAACAATGAAAATATATTAATAATATCCATATTTTTCACCAAAACATTAAGTCAATTAGGTTTGTTGAATTTTTTTTTATTGCTATTTATGCATTGATAGATTTATTAAAGAAGTATTAATTTTTGAAAATGGGTTCATTTAAATATTTGACTTTTGTGTGTGTAAATGTTTGCTCAATTTTTGTTTATCACTCAGGCTTATCAGTGGTTCTGATTTTCTTGTCAGCTTTTCCTTTTCTCAAAGCGATTCCTGCCGATACTTTACCGATTTTGGCTAACCTGTCTTTTCTCTCTTTGAGTTTAGTGATAACTACGTTAGAAGCATCAATTGGGACCTGATAGGGAGCTCCGTTAGCTTTGTTCTTGGTGAGCTTATCGATGTGGATGGAGAATTTCTTTCTGAAGACTTGGATGACCTTTCCTTTGCTGCCTTTATGGGTACCTCTGACAACGAGAACCTCATCATCTTTGCGGATGGGGGAAGATCTGATCCCGTACTTCTTTCTCAGGTCCTTTGACAGGGAAGAAGACATGATTCTGTGTCTGATGTGGGAAGGGGCGGCAAAGTGTGCCCTTCTGGATTTTCTTCGGGAACTTGATATTTCAGCGTGGGTTTTCATTTTTATGTAATAATAATGGTGAAATATAACAAAACAAAAAATATTATGATTATATATATTCAAATAATGTCTATTTTTTATTATTAATCTAAAAAACATATAATTAATTTATTTTCCCTATTATTTTTCGATAATAAAATATCTCAGCAAGGACAATAGAGTTTAGATAAAACAAACATCAGCATTAATATCGAAACAATGTCGAATAAAATTTGGATCATGATGAATATAACCTTTTGAACCAATTCTAAAAACTGGTTCAAAAGGTTTACAACTTTTAGAAGTAAAAAATCGAGAATGTAGGAAGCTGCTACTATAAAAAAGAATAGGAACTCAATGTTGGATTTGTGTCTACTATGACCTAACACAGTTATAAAATCAACGTAATATCGGACATCTTGATATCTCAACTTTAGAAATTGATCAAATCCTTGGATGATCGGAGAAATGTAAGATTTATTAGCAAAAGCAGGGCAAATGTCATAGAAAATTATTATTTTTATTATTTCAAACATTTTAATAGATCTGCATTAAAAAAAATATATATCCAATTATATTAAAAATATTAACTACCACAAAAATAAATATTTAATATATAGATTAAAAAAATTGATTTTTTAATAAAGATTTATTAGAAAAATATTAAAATATTACTAAAAAAAATATCGCATGTCATTGATTGTCTAAAACGTTGATAACTTCAGGCACATTCTCCGTATCCTCAACACCAACATTGACGGAAAGAGGACTGTCCCATACGCTATCGAGGCTATTAAGGGAGTCGGAAGGAGGTTCGGCTACCTTATTTGCAAGATTCTCAGAATCAACCCTAGAATCAGAGCAGGTAATAACTATTTTTTCAACATTATCAAATAATAAAAAATTAAAACACACACAACACATAATTAACAACAAAATCAGGTGAACTCACTGAAGCACAAACCGAAGAAATTGCTAACATCATCGCCGATCCCGAAGGAAAAGGAATCCCCAGATGGTTCCTCAACAGACAAAGAGATTACAAAGAAGGAAAGAATCTGCAGATTGCTTCCAATATCCTCGAAACTAAGCTCAGAGAGGACATCGAGAGACAGAAGAAGATGAAGTCGCACAAGGGTATCAGGCATCATATGGGTCTGAAGGTGAGAGGTCAACGCACAAAGACGACAGGCAGAAGAGGTGCCACTGTGGGAGTCGAGAGAAAGAAGAAGTGATTTTTTATGTTTTTTCTTTAGATTTGTACCTCGAAACATAACAGCAACATCGCTACCAGAACCAATATTTAATCCAAAAATATTTTTTTATACAAAGTTTTGCTCTATTTATATCATAATATTCGTTGTTACTTATCACTTAATAATAATCTATTAAATGTAATAAATATTATTTTTTGAAAGATATTGTGAGAAAGGTATAACTAAAAAACTTCTTCAAAGTGATTCCTTAATATAATATGATTATTTTTTCAAATGAACCAACAGAGCTATTTTATCAGTTTTGGCTAGTGGTTCTGATATGGCTGAGTTTCTCTAAGTAACTTTCTAGAGAAATAGGCATGGAACAGTATTAAATGTAAAAAATTGTAAACAAAAAAAAGGATTATCTTTTTTTTCTATGAGATTTATAAAATTTATAACTCTTTCCTAAAACTCTATTAGCAGAAGAACATATTTTAACTCATATATCCCTTTTGTAACAATAATCTTTCATCCCAAATCTTAAGATGAGACAACATTATCAATAGGAATTGGATTTTAATTCCTTTGATTTTATCAGGTACAGAACATAATGTACTTAAAAAAATATATACAAATAATAATAATATCATACAAAAATTAAAACACCAGAAATAATAATAATAATAATAATTCTATCCATTGATAAATAAACATTACTGTATTTTTAATGTCTTCAGGAGGCCATTTATCTCGAGAACTGTACGATCTCATCAAATCCATCGGCGAAACGCGAAGCAAAGAGGAGGAAGACCGCATCATACAAGCAGAAGTCATCGAGCTCAAACCGTAAATCGCTCGCAAGAATATCAGTCCCAAACGAATGAAGGAACTGCTCATCAAGGCATTGTATATTGAAATGCTTGGGCAGAGCGCATAGTTTACTCACATCCATGCAGTGAATCTCACACAAAATAAAATCCTCACTCTCAAAAGGTACCGAAAATACAAAAAAAATATCATCTTCTCATTTGTTAATATATTTTTAAGTGTTTCATTATTAATATACTTTCTATTGTTTTTAGAATTGGATATCTATTATGCACACTGTTCTTTAACCAAAACTCCGATCTGCTCATCATGATGATCTCCACAATGCAGAAGGACCTGAGCAGTACCAACATCCATTAAATCGTCATTTGTTTGACTGCCCTTACAAAGTTGATGAACTCTACCATCGCAGCCGCAGTCTCAGAACCGGTCCTCAAACTCCTCAACCACAACACCGACCTTGTACGCAAGAAGGCGTTGCTTGTGATCGAGCGCATTCAGAATGTTTGTCCAGGGCACATTAGCGACTTTCAGTCCAAGATGAAGAGAGGACTTCATGATCGCGAACCGAGTGTTATGGCGGCAGCCCTCAACGTTTACTTCGACCAGGCCAGAAACGAGCCCTAGAAGTACAAAGAGTTCACCAGCTCTTTTGTGATCATCTTGAAGCAGATTGTCGAGCACAAGCTACCCAAGGAGTTTGATTTCCACAGAGCGCCAGCTCCCTGGCTGCAGATCAAAATACTGCAGATCTTGGGCATCCTTGGCAGGGACGACCTGAAATACTCGTAACATATTTATGAAATCCTCGGCCAGACCCTCAGGAGAGCAGAGGATATGACAATCAACATCGGATTTGCATTAATGTACCAGTGTGTGAAGACCGTAGCCAATATCTATCCACAACAGGCCCTGCTTCAGGACGCCTCTCACTGCACCGCTAAGTTTCTTGAAAGCAGTAGCGCAAATTTAAAGTATATGGGTCTAAGACTATTGTCAGAACTGTTCAAGACTTACCCGAAAATTCTGGAGGGGCACTACTTCACAGTCATCGAGTGTTTGGAAAGCAAGGACGAAACCCTCAAGAAATAGACTTTGGAACTCCTTTACAAAATCACTAACCAGTCCAACATCGAGGTGGTGAGCAAGAAGATGCTGACTGCTCTGAATGGGTCAACGGATGCCTTCTTCCGACAAAACCTGGTCATTAAAATGAGTGACCTGGCAGAGAGGTTCGCCCCGAGTCACCAATGGTACGTGGATACAATGCACATCCTGTTCGAATTCGGCAGCGAACACATAACAGAAGGAGTGCTGAATAATTTCTTGAAGTTAGTCCTCGAAAACTTCCAGGAAAACAAGGAAGAGTTCGGACATATCGTGATCGAGTCGAATTTGTAGCTATTGACGAGAGTCCAGCCGACCGACATTATGGTTCGGATGGTCTCCTGGGTTTTCGGAGAGATTGGATCAAATGTATACAACAATGAGGGGGAGAAGCTCCAGTAAATTGCGTAAGTCTTGCTCAAAATGTTGTCTCTCGACTTTGAGGACAAGACCACCTCTGTCTGGGTAATCAATGCTCTCGCTAAGATATCATCATGTAAAGGATTTTTGATGCATGCAGAAGTCAAAGCAGCACTGGAGGAGTGCTCGACAGTTGTAACTCCAGATGTCTATCTAAGGGCTATGTAATACAGGAAACTGGCCAAATACAACGCCGCTCTCAGAATATCGAATGTTCTCAAGTTCGATGAGACTATGGCATTTCTAAAGCCTTTTATTTAAAGCTCTAGGAAGCAGGGTGCGAGAGAGTACCAACAAAATATAGTGACCGCTTCTTCCATTCTGCCGGACCTCAATCTTAAACCATATGTAACCGGATTTAACAATAATGCTGCTACTACCTCCACACTTAATGAAGATGGCAGTTTAAAGTTGTAAGGAGCAGGAGGTACTTGGAGTGCAAAGGGGTTTGCTGGGGAGATCAAGCGGGAAGATCCGAAGGGGAAAATCAGTATGACAAATGTTGCAAATATGAAAGCAGGGTTCGGCAGTTAAGCTTTCAGCGGGACTAAAGATTCAAGCTACGAAAGTTCAATTCCAATGTTCAAAAGATAAGATAAACCAGTTCCAATTAACGCCAACGCTCAAAAACTTGTTAATGATCTATTTAAACCTGCGACAACCGTGACTGGCGGCAAATTTAAAGGCCCACAGGTAAAATAATAACTAAATAAACTATATACATATATTTTATTAAACCGTGCCATTGTCTCGGTGTCAAACCTTTGCCTATACCCTATATTTTATTATAATATCCATGTTTTTTCACTTAGCCAATAGCAAACAAACCTTTACCGCAAAAACCTATCACTACAACGACAGCTCAGCCGCCAACACGACCACAACCTGTGGTCCAGAATCCTTCCAAGCCTACTCCAACACCAAATAATAAGCCGAATCCAAACCCTGGACAAAAACCAAAGATCTAAACTGTTGAGCTTCTTGAATTATGATAGGAAAATAAAATATGTGCCACATAATTTCAGCAAAATAATAGATAATGCATAATCATACATATATACATATAGATTTTGACAGATAAGTCAATTTATTTATTAAATAAGAAAAAAGAAAAGAAAATATTATTAAAAAATACGAGAAAGTGTATGCATAAAATAATTTAAAGTTCTATCATCTATTATTAGAATTGTTAGGGGTAGTCGCGAAAATCGATGGGAGTTTCTGAATTGCCTTGGCTTTCTTGCTGTCGCTTTGAGAAGAACCGTCGTAGTGATTAACATGTCCTTCAGGTTCAGGCGCGATCTTTTTGGGACTAGAAGGACAAGTGGTTATTTGCCTCATGTCCTTCGAGAAAGTGCAGGTAAAGATGACATCATCTTCGATGTTCGGCTCCTTCAACAAGAGATTGTCGTCTTAATTTTTTTGTTTCGAATGTTTTTCAAGAGCAGTCATTTTCCGATTGATGCTACTGTTATTGCTATCACTATTTTATCCGTTCTTATTGTTTGTTGAGTTGGAATCGCGATTGCTGGGATACATGTTTTATCGTCGGCCTTCGCCTCCTGTCAGGTAATTTCTCCGAGGGATAATGCGTTGAAGATGGTTGTTATTGCTTTGCATCGGTACGCTAGGCTCGAGTAACTTGCTCAGGATTTCGAGTGGACCTTCCCCCAGTTCCTTTGATAATGCCTTGATTTGGTTGTATTCTTGGCCGAAGGACGCCTGCTGCTTTTTGGTAGGCATTTTATGGACCATACCATTAGCATTATTACTAACGTTATTATTATAATTATTTTCACCTTGAGTGCTATTATTAACACTATTACTATAAATAGCATTATTATTAGTGTACTGTTCCTTCAGAAATAATATCTCGTTGACTCGAGGCGCGTTTCTATTATACAGTTTCTCAGCCTGTTTCCCAAACGACCCGTACTGGACAGTCTCTTCTTTGGTGTGCAGGGGGAGTTTACCAAGTCCTTAAATGCCTTTAGATGTCGTTTGAGGGAGATTGCCTTTTGAATATCCTTGAAAGTACTCCCGATGCGTTTGGGGTGCTTTCTTCTCGTGGAATTTAGGAGTGTCTCGGGGCAGTTCCGTATCAGTATGTGGCAATTGGGCCTCGTTCGAACGACCTCGGGGGCCAAGAACTTAGACTCTTGGGGTGCTGGAAAAGAAATCTTCAGGGAGATTGTTGCCCCTACCTATTCTTATGCTTCGTTGCTTAATGGCTTTGATAGAGCCTGCAGGCAGGGCTCTATTATCAAAATAGATGCTCTGCACGTCGGGGGTTCTCATTAGCATCAACAATTGTTCGGGTGGCCTGGGTCTTCGATCGGAAATGAGCGCCTATATCGGAATTTGCATTCTCAATGTCAGTAATATCCAAAATCAAGCTTTGTAAGTATTAAAAAACTTTTTTTTTGTGTTTTGTAAGGATTTTTTTATTGTTAATATTAGTAATAAGTAATATTTATATTTTATGTGTTTTGTTTGCTTGTTTTTTTTACATGAAAGGTCACTATTTTTTGTTTTTATTATCTATATATAACCTGGGTTATATATATATATATAATAGACAAATAAAAAAATAAGTGGTTCCATTTTTTTTACTTTTTGTTTATTTCATAGATATATCCTCCTAAACTTAATACTACATTTTTCACATTTTCTGTGGTGGTTATGAAAGATTTTGAAAAAATAAAAAATAATGATTTCTAAAACAATAAATAATAAATAATAATAAATAAAATCTAAAAATATTAATATAGTTATTTAACTATATCTATGTTTAATATATATATTTTTTTTTTTAAATATACAATTCAAATTAGATATTTCAATCTAAAAAAAATGATAAAATCATCAAATCGATGTTTAAATTATATTTAAGCAACTAAAAGAATTATTAGAATTTATTAAAATAATGAAATAAATAAAATAAAATACATTATTATTATATTTATATACATACAAAGTTGCGTTTTTTAAGATGTTATTGAAGTTTGGATTTTTTATCGTTATTTTTTTATATGTTTAACAAATTTCATTTTGTTATTTAGTAATAATAATAGTATTACGATGGGATAGATTAAGCACAATTTTCGATATCTCTATGATATTTTCAAAAAGTATTTATTCCACAACACTATATTTTCGTAAAGCTTAACAACATTTAGTTTTTTTTGTATTTTGGTATCAACATAAAAATGGCCTTAATGGCAAGCAAAACTCCTCTCAGCTGATATTTAGTGATATACATATCTTACAACATTCGTTTTTCATTGATTATATATTATAATTTCTTTTATTAATTTCTACTGAAAAATGACTTATGAAACTACAGTTTTTGTTTATATAAATGGACTGGTTCTTTAATAAAATAGCGACATATATAAAAATGTATCTAACCATGCTGTACGTTGAGTGGTACAACTAAATTAAGCCTTAGACATGGCCCTTGATAATTTAAAGCTTCTAAAAACAATGTGGACATACATATATGCCTCTAAGAAATTAATTTTCGATCTCGATATTTCAGAATACCATTCACCACACACACTTGTTGGCTTTTCAACGCAGGCAGACGTCGATTCGGATTGAGTATCAAGATCAACTAACAACTATACAAAATATTTGAATAATTGTTAATTGCTCCAACGTATCGTAGTATACATGTAGATCACTATTTCTATAGTTTGCGCTCTTTCTCTTTGGGATATAACTTTTTACACGCAAATATCATATAATTTTATTGATAACTCGAAATGTTTTGATAGTCGAACTATATACGTCCAGAAAATAGATGATTCATGCCTTCAATAAGCGAGTTGATTTCTATAGAGTGATATAAAACTAAATGAAATTACATAACCCATATCTCCCAAAAAACATATCAGATAGGTTTCTATAATATGCATTAATTATACATACTCCATAATACACACATATACATAACTTTTTTTATTTTTTTTAAAGTTGTTTGTATTAAAATTCATGATTGATCAAAGTATCTAAGTATTCAAAAAATATAAATAAACTAAACAATAATAATACAAATGCAAGCATATTACAGCGTGAAAGCTACAAACAAATTAAACCAAATTAACTTTGGTTTTTGTACAGTCCGCGTGTCTATCTTTTTCACTAACTCACATCAGTCTTATGCTTCATTTATCAGTGCTTGCGAGATCAATCAATAATGGGTGTCGATAGTCCCAATAATGGTTTTTTTAAAGGTTTTCAATGATATCATCAACAACACTATTTTCATGAGATTATCAGTGTTGTTATTTAAATCTGAAGTATAAATGATAAAAAGTACTATTGATTATTATATATCTTTGTTTATTTTAACCATCAGCCATACCTTTTTGGTTATCCGAGGGTATTTGCATGAATTTTGAATATTTCCCCACAAAATTAAAAAAGGAAATTAAAGAGATATAATATTAGCTTTATCAATTATGTTTTTTGCATCCCAATATTTTATATATATATTAACCAATTTAAAAAAATAAAGGGATGATTTGTCCAACCTTATTTATTAAAAATTAATCGTCATCAAGAGCGTAATGACATTGACATTATTTTTTTTTTCATTTTTTCAAGTATTTGTTTTTATGTCTTTTGTATAGTATTTTATGCAAATTATTAATAATTAATATTTATATTTTCGTTAAATCTAATAAAAATTGGATATTATCTTCATTATTTTTTTCTAAGAATTTATTGTGTTTTTTGCTTTATTTTATTTATAACTGAATTTATGTTATGGATTGGGTATTTTAAAAATCAATGATTATCAATTAACAATTCTATAATAATTGATTATTTAATTACAATTTTATTGAACAGATATCATACACACAAATATATTAAAAAAATATCTGACACAGAGTAATATCATTTTCATCAATCACAAAGAAAAAATAACACAAACTCAGAAATGGACATGAACATGCATTTTATGGGCTGCATGCATCCCTTCGGTCAGTCAGGATTGTCAGGCTTCAACAACAACGACAACAACTACATACTGAATTTTCCAATCCAGATGTATTATCACGGCACAACTTTTTACCCAGCCACTCAATCAGCAATTTTCGGTAACTCGACTCTCCCGCCGACACCAGAACCCAAGGACCAGCCTATCGCTCAGAGATTGACTGAAATTGAAGAAAAGTCCAGCAATCGGGATTATCGAATGCCTAAACACAACAGAAAGACTTGGACTAAACAAGAAGATGCTAAGATCCTCAAAATTGTTCAGTCCCTCAATTTGCCCAGCGACCAAAGAATTCCTTACCGACTGGTTGCCAAAGAGTTCCAGGGAAGAACGAGCAAGCAGATTCGGTAACGATACTTGAACAAACTCGATTCAAAGATACTGAGTTCAGACTTCACAAAAAATGAGGACGACTTCGTATTCAGTTTCTATCTGGAAAATGGACCAAAATGGAAAACCCTCAGCAATATGATGAATGGAAGAACCCCTACGGCTCTCAAAAACAGGTTTAATACGAAACTCAAACACAAATTATTCGGGCAAAAAACATCATTGCCTCAGTTTTGCTCAACTTTGACTTCTGTGAATCAGGATAACGTGATTCACAACATCACTTCATGTGATGCTATTGTTAAGGAGTAAAGCTCAGGTCCTTCAGTTCAAACTCATCAAGAGTGAAGAACACCTAATATACTACAAAAAAAACATTAGTCGGATAAGTATATGTTTTTTTATTAAAATTTATTTTCAATGAGAATTGAAAATAATAATAAAAAAAACATATATATTATTTGACGAACATCAATGAGAGAGAAAAAAAAACAGATAGGTAATTATTTCATCTTCCCAATTTTGTTTACAAACTTCCCCCAAAAAAGTATATATATATATATTTTATTGAAAACCCAAATACACTCAACTACGAAACACACATACACTTTCAAAAAAAAACAATGAATATCCAGATCCTTCCTACTTTCCTGGTATACTACTTTCTTTCCTCGAGATGCGGTTAACCAAAAACAAATATATACTACTATTTACAAATATTATAACGAATAAATCGATCAAACTACAGATTTCAGGGAGAAACAAAATACAAAAAGAGAAAAAAGTGTTAACAATTTTTCATTAACATAATTTTTCTTTCTTTTTTGTTATTTATCATTATTTCGAATCCGACTGCAAAATACATTACTATATATATAACACATTGCAGTCGAAGGAAATAAAGGGAAACAATAAAAATAAAGGAATGTCTATATTAGAAAAAAGAAAAAACACTCTTTCAACATCAAAAAGGAAATCTTACATAGTCGTCAGAGATCAATTGCCAAAAATACTATTTTCAGAAAGGAATAAGATAATAGGAAAGGAGAAAAGTCAAAAAAAGGAGAAGAAGTGTTTGGATATTTATTTGAATGTTTTCTGGAACCCATAATACAGGATTCAGGAACAACTAAACTATAGGGAAGGTGTATGTATGTGTAGAGATTGTTTATGAAGGGTAGAAATAAAATGGGTGAAAGGTTTGTTTAAACTCTGGGAAGAATCGAATGATATCTAAAGTATTTTTTTTAATATTTTTCTGTATGTTCACATTTATATAATTAAGTTTATTTATTTTTTGAATTATTTCTTTTTTAATTATTTGTTATGAGTTTGATGGACTTTAATTTAAAAATAATAATATATTTGAATATATATAGTGGATATTATTCTTAATTGCTCGAATCTAATTTATAATCGTCGTCTAAAATGATTTTAGGAAATATCTTTAAGCACTATTTATTACAAAGAGATATGTGTCTATAATTATTCATATATTTTTTTATTTACATTTGGTTTATAAAAAAAGAAATATAAATACGATACTCAAACCTTTATTGAATATCTTTTTAGCACAAAATAAGAGATGCTTGGGCTTGTTTAAATAATCCTAAAAATACAAAAAAAAAATACTCAATATACTGTATAATAAATTTATGTTTCATTATCGCCTTCATATTGTAATAATAATATAAACATATATGTTTATTAAAAAATGATATATATTCGTTTATTTGATTGATATACTCAGAATAGTTTTATTGTTTTATATAAAAAAAAAACCTTTTTCTCTCTTTCTCAGATTAATCAGTAAAAATAATAAATAAAAAACAAGTAATTAAAATTAAAACATTTTTCCAATAATCCAAACAAAAAACACAACCTTTTATTAACCCGATTTCTGACAACAACGCCAAATATGGACAGGATAAAACAAGGGCAAATGCGCGAGACTTACACAGCAGGACTCAGAGTGCCCGATCAAGGTCGGGCACGACGATACGAAGACGATTCAGAAGCAGATCAGGACTCGACCCTCAAAATGCTTCGCAACAGCCCACAGAGAATGGCTAAGAAGGAAATATCCCCCGAGCCATCAAGGCTTCGCAGCACCCATTCGCCCTCTGTATTTTCTTCGAAACTTACTGGGGACCAAAGACCCAGTCCTATGTAATCTTACCAACAATATAACAATAATCACGCATCGGGCACAAATAACATCTGGAGAGGCCGGTCCAGTGGCCTCAGTTCCCTGTCTCCCCCGCCAAAAAATAACAGCAAACTCTATAATGTCCTCTCCCCTGACCTTATGAGCCATAGCAACAGCAGTTCCAACCTCCAATCCCTCCAAGGCTCCTCCTACCTTTCAGGCAATGACAATAGTAACAATTTTTATAATCAAGGCAATCACAATATATTCAGAACACCTACTCGTCAGAATGGCAGTAGTGATACGAATAGCAGTTCTAGCGGGTCCAGGGGACTCACCAAGATAGAGTCTACTCTCAACTATTTTGAAGATTGCGTCAACCGTGCTAAAAAACAACTCGAGGACAAAAACAACAAAAGGGCTTTTATGCAGCAACCGGATCTCCTGACTATTCGTGAGGAAGACGAACCGCAACCCCAATTCTTTAAATAATCATCAATGCGATCAGGTAACACCTACAACAGCAACAAAGGTCACGACTAATACAAAAACATCGACATGAAGGCAACCATGAAAAAAATCCCAGAACTCTCCAAATTAGTAACAGCGGCCCCCCGACCTAAATAGGCTGTTGGTTATACCTCGAACCCATACAGTCCCAGAAATCATAACACATATTATGTGTCTGAGCTCGTGAGGGCCATTCACGAAGAAAATTCTATGGCGAAGGAGCATCTGAAGACCTCCATGAGAATTCTTCGAGCACTTTAAAAAATTTAAATTCCTTCGTTTTCGGATATTGAACATCGGAAACTTAGTCTCAAAAAATAGTAAAAATACAAAGACAAAAAAACTGTCATCTTTGACCTCGACGAGACCCTAATACACTGCAACTAGAACAGCTAATTGAACAGCGACGTAAAACTGTCTATCAAACTACAGTCAGGTTAGCTTTTTGAAGCTGGAATCAATATTAGGCCTTATGCCCTGCCTCTGTTGAAAAGTTTGTCCGAAAAATTTGAGCTGATCCTGTTTACAGCAAGCCATTCGAGTTACGCGAACGTGGTAATTGATTATCTTGACCCTGAGAAGAAAATATTCAGCCATCGCTTATCACGAGAGCACTGCTACCTCACAGAGACAGGTATGTATGTGAAAGACCTGAGGATAATAAATAGGAATGCATCGGATATGGTGTTGGTGGACAACGCTGCATACTCCTACGCCTTCCAGTTGGAAAACGGCATCCCCGTGCTGTCGTATTACGAAGGACCAGACTTCGAGTTGAAAGCTTTAGAAAAGTATCTGGACCAGGTAATGATGTGCAAAGACGTCAGAGAGTTGAATAAAAAAACGTTCAAGTTGCACCATTACATGAAGTTCGCGACTCCTGAATAATTAATATAGCAGTTATACATTGACTGTTGTTGACCGTGATGGTTATTATTTTAATATTATGTTAAGACTTTTCCTTATTTTAATAATCTTATTATTTTTTTGTAAGTTACCGATGCGACCATAAGGCCTATTCTTATTATTAATATTAAGCAAAATTAATTTTTCTTTAGCTTTTTGATATAGGAGTTTTTTTTTAAAATAAAAGTTATAAATTAAGCAATATAATAAGTATTTAAAAAAATATATTTTTCGGAAAATTTATAGTAAATTGGTTCTATGCAAAAACATACAATATGACAGTTTGAAAATAAAGGTCAGCTGAGAGTAGGTTACTAGGATTATTATGAAATACGTTGATTCACCTCTTCTTTTTCTTCCTAATAACATCCTCTCCATTTATATTCTCGCAGTTATTAGCCCCTTTTGTCTCTGAAAGTTTTTGTAGATCAATGCAAATTTGGTCCTAACTTAATGATATTTTATAGTCTAAAGATATTTATAAAAAATAAAGATCATTAAAATATTAGTTTTAGATTAATTAAATAGGGGAAATTACTGTAGGTAGAAAGAAAGGGTTCTAAGTAATGAAATATCGATTTTTTCTTATTAAATATTTCAACCCCACCAACATTTACCAAAGTGCTTGAGATCGGGTTTAAATATTATTCGTCTCTTGAGTGAGTCTGTTGTTCCTTGTTCTTTTAGCTAAACGCCTTAGTCTTATTATTCTTCGAATTGTTATACTTGTGAGTTCGAAATTTGCTCCTATCGATGGGTTGGGGTCTGCTGCTGGTGCTGTTTTGGTCCTGGGAGTTGTCCGACTGCGTAGGAATCCGTCTCTTCTTCGACCTTTTCTCGCACTAAGTGCAGTAATAATTCTTCTTTTCTTGGTATCTGCCTTTCGTTTTCTCACATTATGTATGGTTCTACGATTTAGTTAATAAAAATAGATATATGAGTGTTTTTTATGTTTTAAAAAATATATATTTATATTTTGAAAGAAAAGAAAAAAACGGATATATAATAGATGGGTGTATTTTGTTTTTGCCAATAAAAATAATAACAAATACACTTTGATCCATATATTTCCTATTTCTTTCTTTCTTTTTTATTTAAAAAAAGAAGGGTCTAATCAGAATAAAAACATCATTTAAAAAAAAACGAATACCAACATATTATTTTAGATTCGTAAAATTAAAACATACCCATCGCTTACAGCCTTCATATTCGCAGAGAACCCACTCGAGTCCATCCCCGACTTCTTCACTTGAAGAGTAGATCTGTTAACATACTTAACAATATTGCTCTCGCGAATAGAAATTCCAGCAATCCTTACAAAACGCCACTGACCGCCCATCGATTCTGGATTTCACTTTTTTCAGGTTTTCCAGGTTCAGACAGAGTCTATTTTAGCACTTCGCTTCAATTTTACTGGCCTCCTCCTGAAACTCATGAACTGATACTTATATCTTGCCAGAAGTGAGTCGCTTGAAATCGACTACTTTCGGGGAACACCGCGACTGTGTTTTAGGCAGGGAGGTTGGGTCTAAGTTTTCACCCTATTCTGATTCTTGTGGGGAGATCTGTGCGTTGATGGTCTAGCTTATTTCGGCTTATGGAATATTGATCAGGTTGGGCACCAGATGATTAGGTGTTTCCTGGTTCGTGGGCGTTTCAACAGCCCACTCAAAGAGAGGGAACGAGCAAGGAATTTGAGTTGATTCAATTTGTACGATTTGCAGTTCGATATTTGTCATGTGAAAAATTAATGCGTTGTGAGGGAAAAACTATAAAAAGTTAAATAACAAACAAACAGGCGATAGAGAGAGATTTTAATAAATGAACTTTATATATTTATTATATATATCCATCTATATAATGCCAAATAAGAATAATTAAAGTTTTGGGAAAAATAGTTGACTATAGTTAATTTAGTGAATTTTAAATATGGTGCCTTCAAAGTTTATGACAAATTTATAGATATAATAATGCAAAAAAAAAAAGAGAATTAATAATTAGAGCAATAAACAATATAGGTTTTCATAGGTAAATAAATAAATAGATAGATATAATAATTTCTGTATGGTACAAACAAACATTATATATATATATAATTATATATATTATATATCCTTATATTCACATTTTTATATCTATCCAATAAATAAATATAATGTTGACAACAAATATCGAAAAATAGTTTGTCAAACAGGCGATCGAGTCAGGCACGAGGTGCGACGGAAGACAATTGTTTGATTACAGAAAAGTTGAAATACGCATGCTCAAAGATCGGGGGTGTTTAGAACTCATGCTTGGAGATACTAAAGTTATGGTCAAGACAAAAGCCGAAATCATACAACCCCGTCCTGATAGGCCGGCAGAAGGACTCCTTACTTTCCGGATCGACACCCAAATCAAAGGTGAAGACTCGAAGAAGCTGTCGACTGAGCTTTCCAAGTTGTTGGAAAAAATAATTAAAGGCTCCAATGCTATCGACCCTGAATCACTCTGCATAACTAGCGGAAAATGCGTTTGGTCGGTGACAGTTGAAGCCATTCTCATATCCGACGACGGCAACGTTATTGATACAATGGAGTTCGCAGTGATTCTTGCCCTTTTAGACTTTCGCAAGCCTGGACTGACCGTCGAGAAAGACGAGGTAAAGGTGAACAAACTGCAAGCACAACAAAGTTTGAGTATCCATCATATCCCCATCACATTCACATTCGGCTTGATGAAAAATGGGGTCTTTCTAGATCCTCACCGTAAAGAGGAGAGCGCATATGACGGGAGAGTAACGATAGCCATGAATGTGTATAAAGATATTTGTTCGATTCACAAGCCTGGAGGCATCCCGATTGAGCAAAAGACTTTGGGGCATATAATCTAGATATGCGAGATAAAGATTGCTGATTTTACAACGCTAATGAGGAAAGTTGTTGAACATAGATAATAATATTTACTAGTCTGAACCAAATAAATAAAGTCAAACACTTATAAAATTATAAAAAATAATGTAAATATTGTAAAGCGTATATTCAATCTATGTTGTCGTTGACGTGAAGTATATTTTTAAATATTTCAAGTTTTTTTTCTTTAAAACAATCTAGGATTTTTGTATTTGAAATAGAATTTTATATGTATTTTTTTTAATTTTTTTAATTCACGCTTAAACTTTCAAAGACTGTTTGACCATACTGCCAGTTTCTTTATCAGCACGCAACATGTTTTTAACTAAGTTTCTCCCACTCACTCTACTAGAAATAGTGTTACTAGCGTTCCTCTCTATTAAATTATTATCCCTATAATGCTTGTTCCCAATTTTAATATTCACCCTATAAAAGTTCATTAAAGTAAAATAAATAAAATAAATAGAATAATATTTTTTGGTACACTTTGAGTGCTTGCAGGTTATATGACATAATCGGGTCGAAAAACGACTCGCAGTCAATTTTGTCTGAGTACTATTTAATTTTCAATCTGAGCTCCGCCTCTTGCTTTTCGATGTTTCTTGTCATCGATCTTTGTCGAGGAGGTAGAAATTGGATCATACGGTTTGGCAAAGGCACAAGCTGGATCTGCTATTTTGGTTGTGCGCTCTGCGACTTTATCTTGGCTCCGAGCAGATCCGAGGAGGTGGAGGTCTCTACGGTTTCGTTCTTTTGGCTCTTGGCAAGAGCAAATTGTGTCTCGCCACTTTCCTATTCAGTATCTCCTCTAAAATTGCTCAGATTATTGTTATTGGAGTTATTATTGTTATTTTAGTTGTTTGTTTTATTGCATTCAGTGAGGCCGCTCAGAGAAGCAGGATACTCGCTTTTTCCGAGATTTAGGCTTTCTTTTGCTTATCGGAAGTTGGAAATACTCAGGATAGATTTCCTTCTCCCAGATGTCGAAACTGCCATATCAAATCCTGAAGGAATCTTTTGGATTCTGATTTGCTTTTGCTTGAATTCTGCTGGCAGAGGAGCGTTGCCTTTGATAAAATCATCGAGGTTGGGAATTTCTCTATTTTTTATGAATATTTCGTAGAGTGCCTGAATGCTTCTTTGGACTGTATCCTCTTTTTAGTTGAGCACCCCGTGGAGAATCTTGCGATAAGTGGTTTCGAAGTGGTAAGGCGTCATCTTCATCAAGGCCACCAACAGATTAAGCTTGAGGTTCTTGACGGACTGGAAGACGCTATCGGGATTGTCGATACGGGAATGTGGGTGACACTCAATCAAGTCGAGAAAAGAATCAAGAATCTCTTTCCCCAATGTTTCATAGGTTTCTATGGTATAGAATTACTTGGCCTCTTCAGGGTTGATAATCTGGTAGTTGGAGATGAGTTCATGGTTAAACTTATCGTATTTAGGCTCGATGAAATGATCTGTTCTTGGCTCAACGAGTTTGTTGACGTATCGACCCATGTTATAGTTGCATTCAAGTGTCCAGCAGTAAGGATTTTTGGTGACCTTAAAAAGTGCAACCCTCGCAGCTCCCTATTTAGAGATTGCGTCTGCTTTATCTCTACAGTACATGTTTTTTTAAGTAAAATTACTACCTTCGTATTCAAAGTTGCGGCTATTAAGAGAGAGGAGCTTTGGGAAGAGACATATTTCGAGTTGCTGTTTGAGTTCAGTGGCATAATTGCCATATATAAAGGCTCCCTTGCGGGCTGCATGTGCGTGCAAGTCAAGGCAGGCGAATAGCCTCTTCGTGTTGTGCAGATGCAAGATAAACTTCTTAATGCCATATATGGGGCTATGGTCTTTGGGGTTGGGATTGATGTAGTAACGGTTGAGGTTGACGCCGTTTCTATCAGTACGATAGTGTCCTCGATGGACCCCATCGGGATTGATGATGGGGACCAAATAAAATACAAACTTGGAGCGAAGGATTCTCGATATCTCGTTATCCTGCATGAGGGTTTTGAGTATACCGTTCATGACATGGCTGGATGGCAGTTCACCAGGATGTACTCTCGCACTTATAAATATAGCTTTCTTCTCTACTGCGAACATGTGTGGAGGTTTAGAACTGGGAAACAGTAGAGTGTCATCGATTTGTTCGGAGAACTTAGTTATTTTTTGAGGAGAGGTAATGGTGACCATCTCCACAGGCCTTCCATCAAAGGACCGGACTAGATTACAACGGTGGAAATGTATCAGATCGGGACGTTCTTTTGCTTGTTGTTCGAGTGAGTCCAAAAGCTTTGAGTTGTCGGTATTGGACCATGGATAAAAGAAAGCCAGATGCGTCTTTTCCGAATCGCAATCTATGGTATGTTTAAAACTCCATTCCAAAAATCCATCAGAATTAAATGCCTACAAATCATAATTAAAAACAAATCGTATTTTATTATTTATCACTATTATTATATACATTAATTAAAAATATTCAGAGTTTTTAGCAGTTGATATGAATAATTTGGTTTGTTTATTAATATTGATTATTATTCCATATTCTCTAGAGTTGTATTTTTTTTTTATTACCATATTGGCTAGATTGATTTTGTGCGTGATTCGTTTCCACTCCATCGATTTATCGTTTCTATAGACGGGCACGAGTCCTTCATTCAATAATTTTGTCTATATTTCAGAAAATAATATATTACACAAATATATTTTTGTTACTTGGTTGTGCATGTTTTTAATTGTGAATACAACTGTGGCCCCCTTATTCAATCCTTCGACGGAAAAATAAAACCATGTTCTGTAATTGTTCTCAATATGATCAGTTCCTATCCATATATTATACTAAGAAAGTGTTTATTTTTTATGTTTTGGTTTTTTCTGATTAGATTAACAAACAATTATTTTTATTTCTCACTCTCTCTCTTTCAATACATTTACAAAGAATGCAACCATCTTGGAATATATGATATGTTCAGAGAGAGAGAGAGAGGGAAAAAAGACAATAGCAAATAATCAAAACAAAAACAAAATATATTTAATAAAATATAAATAAAAAAAGTAATAACTATATTTTTATTTATTTTATTTTAATAAAACAATGTATAGATAAATATTTTTTTTACTGAGTTGTTTGTCAATCTTTCGGCCGAATATAGATTACCAGAGTCAAAATCACTGCTGAGAGTTACATTGTTTGGGAATGAGAATGTCTTGTGGTTAGGTGCTTTATATCCGTTTGACTCTGGTGGTGATGACATTATAATTTTTATTGTGATTCAATATATTTTTTGTATATTTTATTATTATTGTTATTTTTTGCTTTTTCTCAATAAAATATTTATATTTTTGTTTTATTCTTATTATTATTTCTCCAAGTTATATTTTTTGACTTTATTAAATTTATGAGTGACATTAATTATAACGATATTTTTTCTTATATTTATTTTTGGTGTTTTTATTTATTTATTTGTGAGTTATCGTTTTATATATGCAATTGAGGTAAATTAACATAAAATATATTGTTTGAAATCTATCTCATAATAATATAAATTTGATAATAATAGATAATAAACACGACATAAAAATTTATTATTTGTTTTGAGCCAGTTTTTTTAAATGTATTCGATTATTAACTCTCTGCTAGATAATTATATATATGTATACTGGATATCAAGTTTTAATTTTTAACATCGTAAATATTTGTATATAGTCTACTCATATGATCCTTGACAAAGTATATACAAATTAGGGAAAAACAAATAATACATTTTGACCATCAATTCTTTGATGTAAGATTTTTAATAGATAAAAACAGTAATGTTCTAGAAATACAAATATAAAGAAATATCGAAGGATATATCTCTATATATATCATTGTATCTATCAAAAAATAATAACCTCAATAATTTCAGTAGAACCAGTTTAATTCAGTATTGTTTGACAATCTTACAGAATTTATGACTACTTTTTCTACTCTGAACATAACATTTCTTAATGACAGCAAATATTTATTACAAACAAAGTAGGCAAACGAAAAATGAGCATTCATCACTTGGCTGAAATGCCAGTCATTTCTTCTTTCCGATGGCGTTCCTTCAAATAAGTACATAACCGACGGGCTTCCCCCTACTTCTCATTTTTTAGAAACAACACTCGCTACTGCCTCTCAATGTTTAAGCACACAAACTCACACAAAAAAACATTCACAGTCATCCACTACGGCACTCAACTCCCTATCACCAACTGCACCATCTAAAAAGGCAAACACATCGAATTCAGGCTGCTCAGTGAAGATCTCATTGTTTTGCTATTAACTTAGGTTGACACCAATAGTCTCATAATAAAGGTGTTGGATACTTTGAGTTTGGAGGTACTGAACTCAGCAAAGCTTGATGATTAAAAGATCCGAATCCAGTCCTATCTTCGGGTATTTGCAGAGACCCAAACATTCTGTATTGTTTAAAAGACAATGCAGTTTACGGAATGCATGAAGTTCACTTTTATGAACAGCAAGGCAGAAGTGACACAGATATTTCACAACGGCGACATATTCAAGAGATATTACAGCCACTTCGATATAATGAATGATAGAGGCAAGCTGTATTCGGTCGGGTTCATAGAAAAAAACTTTGAAATTCTGGTCATTGATGGCGAGAACCACTGTACCTCAAATCTGCTTCTACCTTTGAAGACTGGGAGACACTAGTACATTAGTGCGCTTTGGGAATGCAAGCCGAACAGCTACTTTGTGCAAGTTAGCAACTCCGCTTCTCCAGGAGAGCGATACAATATTTTTATGATCGATGCGAGGAGATCGGGATCTTTACAAGGAGTTTGTTAAGAGATTAAGCAAGAAGGACTCGATAACATGTCATACATAGGTGCAGTGGGCAGATTTGTGTTCCTCGGCTCATCCGACAATAAAGAGTTGAAGGTGCTGGTGCTTGATATTTACCCCTCACGACCCAAAATCTTCGCAGGCCCCATCTCCGTCCCTTCTTCTTCAATGGACAATTACTGCTACAAACCCAGGATCTGCCAAGACAGGCTGATGCTTGAGGGCTACGAGTGTGAGTGCCATGGAGGGCCAGAGAACATGCAGTTGGAAATCGGGTTTGAGTGTCCACGAATGTACAAGTTGGTGCATCTGCTGAAAAAGAATACAAGATTTAGTTTCTCCAGTGATGAGATATAGAAAATATTGGAGATTATAGACCATGAATTTTAACAAAAAGAATAATGTATTTGAGATTATGCATATCTATTTAATGTTTTCAGATTATATATAATATAGCATAGAGACATGTAATGTATAAATATCAATATTTCTATATATAAGGGAGTTGAGTGGGAATTCTGTAGCCATGCTCTAATATACAAATATTAGCAATATTACATTTACTGGACCGGAAGCAGAAGTCGGGAGACTAAGGTTCTCCATCTAAAACAATGATAGAGGGTCAACCGTATATAATAATGCACTTAATATATATTGTCCAATATCATTTTTGTTATAAATATTGGAGTTTTTCTTATTTGATTTATAATAATTAATTGATATATTTAATTCATTTTACTATTAAATATATTATATTATTTTTTTAGAGCAATATGTATGTATTAAGATCTATCAACAACTTAAAAAAAAATAGATTACTAATAATATCATAACTATAAGCTAAATACCATTTCATAAAAAAACACTCACTGGAGGACATAACTTTTTTCTTTTTCACTTAAGAGATGTTCCCACAGGATTATTTCCGACTGTCGAATGTATGAGTACCCATATATTTGCAGAAACAAATATATTATGGTGAGTCTTTTGAGTGTTTTTAAGACTTTTTTTTTTTTTTTTTTATTCTTATTTTTTTGAAATTTATAATCTAGGATAACAGTATTATATACGAAATATATAAACATTATGATGTCATCAACACATCAAAATAATAATAATAATAGAACTATCAATAGGAATCCCCATTATTTAATAACACATCATAATTAGAAATCTCTTTTGTCTTTTTTTGTTTTTAAGATTGAGAAACACAACTTTAAGGACAAGTTTAAAAATTAGTATCCAGTGACCCCCATTTTTTACCTATAGAGTTCGTTCGTAAGGACAATCAAAATATTCAGTGGCATCGTTAGTCAAACTGTCAATTGTTAATCAACACGAAGGGTGGTTAATATAAAGCCTAAAAAACCCATTATTATTTTCAAATGATTTCAGTATAATAAAATATAATAACTATTCTTTGTTGAATCCATTAATAAAAATCTAACATACTTGTATTTTTTTTATAATTACGAAATCTTATTTTTTTAAAAAAAAATAGAAGCTTTCATAAATTTTAATTGTAATTATTTTTTAAAACTGTCATTCAGATACAACCTCTAATCTCTGCAACTAGTTTGTCAAATAGAAAGCGAAACTCTATTTTTCGTAGTAAAAATCAAGTATCCATCGAAGTCAGCCAAATTTAATATCGTTTTTAAGTGTTATGTTTTCAACTTTCTACCTAAAGTTTCAATTCCTGTAAAAAGATATGTATATAATGCTAAAAAAATTAATAGAAATAATTCTAGAATTATAAAAAGCAGAATTTTATATATATATAGATGTATTTACTATTTTTATTATACATATAAAGTTAATATTTATTCAAAATATCTTATAATAACTTAAAAAAACTAACAAAAAAACATATATCGATCTATTTTATTCGAGAGATATGTCAGAACTATATTTTGTGTAGACATCGAAGAAGCAACATAAGAATGAAAAATAGGACAATGGGTTCAGACTTAAACTAGTTTAATTTAACAATGCAAGCCGGCTTTGTGTTTTGTTCAAAGAATTTCCTATTCTAAAAAAATATGTCTTTTTTTCAATTCCAGATTTGATGTGATAATATCATATTTTTTTTATGTTGCTTATTAAATATATTTTTCAAACATTTTATACAATTTATAAAAATGTATAAAAAAATGAACTACGAAAAATATGGATTGATTATGAAATGTATTATATATCTCATCATTAAAAAATGCCAATCCATATCTGCAAAACACATATATTTAAATAACGAATTCGGCTTTTAGGCACCGTATTGACTCATATTTCTTTATTTAAGTCGATTGCGACAGAATCTCTTCATAAATTGCATTGAATTCAAACCCATTAACTTACGAGTAACTTATTTTTTAATGAAACATCCTTTTTTATACTATTTTTTAAATTCAAAAGGATTATCCAAATAAGATATTATAAGATTACATAAAATAATAATCATAATAATAATAATATACAATGTGTATGATATATTAAATAAATATTTGCATGTATCTATGTATCTATTTTTCTAAATAATCAACAATCAATAAATAATAAAAATTTTTAGCAATTCAAACATTATTTCTTTCAAAGGATCTAGGTTTATTTGTTGGTTTTTTCTTATTTTTTTTTATTTTTTTTAACATATCGTTTTTTTACACAGATCAGCCAACAAATATATAAACTATTTAATATATTGAATTGATGTTTCTTATTTTCATAGCTTTATCGAAAAGGAACACATCCTTGAGTTTTATCTAAACTGTATCGTTATTTCGGAGGATAGATACTTTAAGATTCGTTCGAATTACTTATTTTTTTTAAAAAAATTATTAATTTTTTGTGTGAAATCATATATTTTTTTAGAAAACAAAACAAAATCAACAATTTAATTAAAGTCAACATTGATTCCTCTATGCTATAAAAGGTATTAGATAATATTTATGGCTGATTATACGGTCATATTATCTTATTTTTGGTTTTAATAGTCAGCCAAAAAATGATATTCATGTAAGATATATTCCAATAAATTAATAATTAAACAAAAAAAACATCTATCTCTCCAAAAAAATATAATCTTTTGCCAATGATCTCAAACTAAATAAATATTTTTAACTTTGAAGGAATGGTGGAACCTGATAGCTGGCTTATCGGAGATATGAATATGTTAGATTTTCATAGCCAATACAAAGATTAACAAAAAATCTTTTCCAGCCTGGATTAGCCAAGTAGGAATGAGTCCACGATTACCACTTTATCCAACAATCCAGGATCCCAAAATCACATCAAAAACACTCAAACTCATCGAAATACCAAATTCAACAGTCCAAGGAAGCCACAGATGCCGAAGAAGTGTTCCAAAAAGGGACTTTTGGGGTGTGACAAGAACATTTATACAAATTACTCCAATTACGTTATAAAATACCTTGTCAAATACTCTAAAGGCCATACTCTACATTACCCCTATATGAGAACTATCTCATCTTTGGAAGGTGGAAGGAGGAGTCTCAATAGTGACGAACTTCTCACCATCACAGAACTCGCCAACCGAAGGAAAAAAGGAGAAGGCAGGAAAATAACCACTGTGAGGAGGAGAGACTGGCTCAACATCTTCAAAGGAAAGGACGGTCGGGAGTGTCCAAATATCCGCTAGTTGTATGAGGTGATTTCGAAAGAAACGGAACCTGTATTGGACCTTCTCGAAAGTTCGAAGATGACATTTATGGGAAAGCTAGGCGTCCTAAAAAACTTGGACAAGCTGGAGACAGTCGGTCGTCAATTATGATGCAAAATCAGGACCACAAATATATGATATCTTTCAATAAGGTGGAAAAAAAAACTTTTTTATATTTACAAATTGATCTAATATGAGTTTTTTGACGAATTAAAGTATGCTATTAATGCGAAATGTGAGGTAACCATAAAATTAAATGCGTAAAACAAAAAAAACTGTAATAGTCATTAGGTAAACACTCTCATTATAAAATATTTAATCGATTCTGTTACTTATTCCTAAACGTATTGAATCCCCATTTCAATAATAATTTCAGAAAATTAACTAATAATCAAACGTAGCAAAGATAGATCTAAGGCTAGATATTTACTTAGTCTGCAAACATATTTGTGCTTTGTTAATATTTCCAAAATGGCTAGCCTTCTCAATGATACTTTCGAAAATGATTGGCTTAAAATATTATTATTATTTGTATGTATTTCACTAATTAATATAAATGATTGAAGTATCTAAATAAAGTATTTTTTTTTAAATATATCTATTGAAAAATATACAGATGGATATATATGCATATATCTATATAATTTATAAATAGCATAACAAAAGTGTAGTAAATGAAGTCAGTAACATAGTATTTTCCCAACAAAAATAATAATTCGAATTTAAGTTGTCCACTTGAATATGTCTTCGACAAATGCCTGCAAGTGAAATTATTGAAGGAAATAATAAATGTATATTTTATACCTATTATATATTTTTTTTAAAATGACTATTGTATTAATTCTGTAATTTATAATTTACTACAACTTAAGATATTTCATATATGTTTTATAGAAGCAAGTTACATTTTTTTATTATTAAAATCACTTCATATTAAATATTTATAAAAGATGTGAAGTTAATGTATTTTTTTTTTAAAAAATATAATAAATAATGCAGTATTATCTTATTCAATAATAAGCAAACAAATCCTTTTATATTGTATAGGTATTAGGAATATTAAATTATTGTTTAGCTATAAGGAGAAAAAGTAGGAGAAAAAATAAGTACTACGTTAATCTGTGACTTTCACTTCGACTGCTTCAGGTTTTTATGTAAATAGTTTATTTTTTCGCCAGCCATTTCTTTCTAAAAATTGAAAATCCTCTTAGTAATATATCATATCTGTATATATTGATATCAGTTTAAAACAACAGATATATTCGAATATATTATTTAGGTAAATACCTGAACGAGTGCTTTCAGTTCTTAGTTTTGCTGGATGAAATATCAATTTCGTTCATACATATGTTATATAAGGCCAAATGCTATCTCCAGATTTGTTAGACTTCCATAAAAAATCGAGATATTCAATAAACATTATTGGAGTTGAAAGGAGGGTCTTAAAGATCGGTGGGTGGATGGGTTTCCTTACAAGACTTGAATAATGCAGCTATTTTGAGATTGAATTAAGATATTTTAGACAAAGATGGTTTACATTAAAAAAAAAAGAATAAGCGATTACTATCGAAAGATGTATTTAATCATGACATGGAGATATTCTATTATTTAAAAAAAAACTATTAGGTTATATTAAAAAGGAGTTCTCATACCCCACCTATCCTTGAGGAGTGATATTTTATGGTTTTTACAGAAAACCAAACTAAAATCAATAATCGTCCTGAGGTTCAATGAAATAGAATTGAATTGAAACGGAAAAATATATCATCAAAAAAACAGTCATAAGCTAATATTTTTTATAATGGAGTTAAGCAAGCTTACCGACTGTTTTCATATTTGTAGGAATCCAGATTCCCGAACAGAGTGGGGTTTGCTTTATCCAATTATAGTGGTACATATGAAATTGTTGAAATAAATAGCTTAGAAAAAAAAGTTGGTGACGATAGTGAAGCAAACGATGTATATTATCAAAGAGAAAATTATTTTTGTACCTAGATAGATTTTTGTCGAGTGAACTGTTTTTAAGGGCTAAATATCTTTATGCTATTCGAAATTTACAAAGGAATCTTGGTGGATCTCAGAGTGTGTATTACATATATTAGATATTGGGAATTCGATATTAAATTTTAAATATTTAATATTAAATATCAGAGATTAGATATTAGAGATTAGATATTAGAGATTAGATAAATATATATGTATATTGTATATTAGATATAGATATGTAATATTAGGTATATGTTATCTAATAATTTATATGTATAATAACCCTTATTATATAAACTATCTCCGTATACATTGTCATTGAGATTCTGCAAATAGTTAATGGAGTATACGATAGTTTTGGTACTGATTCCATTAAAATTGTGTTGCCATATCGTTTACGGACTTCTTATTATCAACTTCCATTGTGCCAGTTACTAAAATATATATGTATGTATATGTATATATATATATATTGTATTTTAACAATTATATTTAAATACTATATTCTAATTAAATCTTAACTAAAGTGGGAATAAGTTTCAATATAAATATTAAGGATATGCTGAGTTAAATAATCATTCTAAATTAATCAAATGGGTTTGTGTTGTTTATTATCTATCTATTATTTTTTAAATAAAATAAACCTTATACTCTTATTTTAAAAAATGTAATATAGGCAATATTAATTCAAAAAAACTTTAAAAGGATAAATATAATACCATATTTTTTTGTTTCAAAAATAGTTAGTAAATATTTGACAAAGTTTTTATATTAAAAAAATGTACATAATTTAGAAATTAAAGTACTATTATCTAAAAAACAAATAGATATTTTAAATGAAATTAACTAATCCCTAACATCAAACCTCAAACACAAGATCTCTTCAAGACCCTTCCAATAACGATATCAAATGGAAGGTATCTTCATTAGTCAATCAAGACACTCTTTTAAGCTGTGTATCCATAAATCAAATAAATAGTTTTTTTTATTCTCTTATTTTCAATTATTTCAGAAATTAAAAAAAAAAAAAATAATCAGTTTTATGAGCATTAGAAAATTAATGTTTAATAAAAAAATAAAAAATATTTATCAATTATGACTTGAAAAACTGCGATGAGAACGCTCGGATCTCATGACGTATCTCGCCTTCGCTGTCTGATTGCCTAACAGTTCTACAACCTTGTGTATTAGTGGTAAAAATTAGCTTTTGCTGATTTGCCCATCTCCGTTGCTGTCGAGCTCGTACATAATATCTTAGATGTCGGCAGCACACGGCTCCAGACCTCCCATGTCCTTTACAATGCGGGACAGAGCGTTTGAAAATTCAAGTTTATCGAGGTAATTGCTTCTGTCTTTATCAAAGTAGGAAAACCATGAGGACACGATTTGGTCGACATTGTCGGCGTATTTGATGGTCGGGTTACCTCTTCCATTATTGATCTATTTTTTATGTGGATGTTCGAGAATGCTAAGCTTCGGGATTTATATCTATGGGTTCGTCTGACTGTGGAAAATACCCATTGTTGATGACAAATTCTTGAATAACAAAAATATATTTTTTTGTATGTTTTTTTTTTTTTTTATTTTTTACTATTTTTAGTATTTTTAAATTTTATTTTGAACACTATTTGTAAATTACTATTATTTATACGATCATAGCTTATAATTGTGATGATCTCATCAAAGTATATCATTATTGACGATGTACGTGAAATGAATTATTTTTATGGTAGTCATTAATTATAATCGTCCAATCTTATTCAATGTATGCCTCTAAATAATAATTTTTAAACATCATACTTTCGAGTCATCGATATTTTTAATTTTATTTGATAAAGAAGAAAACAGTTATTTAAACAATAAAAATATACTATTATAGATTTTTGTAGGCGATTATAATAAGGAAGTATGTAAATTTATTAACTATTTTATTTTCTAAATTTCATCATGTGAAATTGAAGTCTGTGCTGTGGTATTCATGATTGTTTTCAAATAATATCGTAGGCTGGGCAAGATTGAGGTAAATTATCATACTTAGAAGCATACAAGATGAAGGATATGCTTTCTTAAAAATATTAATGATACTGACATATATATTTTTCAATATATATCAATATATCTATATTAATATAGGTACATATATAATTTTATGGATAATAAATATTTATTGTTGGAATATTCAGTAGGAAATAATTATGTATTCTCCAATTTTCGTCTCTTCTTCCAGCTTAACCTTCTCAAAAATAATGAGGAGATTTGTTTCTAATGGCAAAGTCGCACCTGTAGTCTTTGTTATTTCGGGGTGTGAAACACAGACAAGATTCTGCAAGGTAGGGAATTAGAATTACACTTTGAGGCTTTTTCTCTTTTTGCTAACATTACAAACATACACCAGTGCCCGGTCTTTTAACCATTTTATGATATAGCCTATATCTCCTTTAATAATTTTGTCGTTGCTTTCTTCATAGGCCTTTTCCGCTGTCTTGAAAAGGCATTTGTTCAATTACTGTGCGTACACCTATGAGTCCCTGAATTCGAAATCTAAGGGAGCTTGGAAATAGGAAACAAGAGAAGCTTCAATGACTGGAAGTCTATCTTTCGGTTTAATGTGTCCGATATACGTTCCAGATTTTATGTTTTAGACAGAATTATCAAAGAAATCTAGAAAAATTAAATAGGATATGATATTACAAAAAATTTAATTGTTGTATTTTTTTAAAAAATATATTACTGATAGACTTGGCTCCGAAATAAGTTTCGTTGTTTCCTTGTGTAACCAGAGTCGAACTAGTCGTCTCAACGAGATCGATCATCATCGGCGAAAAACTTTAACTTTTTTTCATTTTAGGCTGAAGTACTTTTAAAGAAAATGGGCCGCCGTCCCTGATACGGAACTTGAAGTAGATATTTGCGTTGTTTTGGCTTGTGAAGGGCCTATAGATGGGGATATGACTTTTTCGATAGTATGCCATTGTAACTGATTCGAACTGCTCTTGAAGCTCATCCAAATCCAATATAAAATTTCCTGGTTTCAATTAGTTTATTCCTAGTTTTCCCAATTCATTGGTTAGATCTTGGTTAAGGCTTGTATAATTTCCTCGAAAATCAAATTTCCCCAAGGGATTTCGCAGCAAAAAGTAGCGAGAATTTCCGATCGTAAAGTTTACCAATAAAGCAAATTGTTGTCTTCCACTCAAGCCGATCTTGTACTCAGGGTCTTCTTTTGAGGTGAAACTATAGAAATAGTCGTTTTTTCCATCTTTGTTATTATCGAGAAAGTCGCACATCTTGGCCACATCCATATTGTTCAAAATAAAAGAACTGGTAGGGATACCAAGAAAACTTTCTATGGGCTATGATACTGAGAGATTTTCCATATTTTGGATTGTACCCACAGTTTTCATCCATGCTTTTTCGAGTATTAGAGGCCATATTTGGTCGCGATCTGCCTCACAAAACACGGCTCCTCCTTTCTAATCCCTGAGGATCTAGTCGTCAACAATAAGCTGTACCTCCATCCCTTGGTTGTACATACGCACCACATGCAATCCGTAAGTATTAGACCCTGTCAATATGATTTTATTAATTAGTTCTTTGTTTTTGGCAACAAAGATTAAAAAGACCCCGAAATATTGCATTATTTCATCTTTACATTGTTTTATTTATTATTATTTTAATATATATAGATATATTACACATTATTATGGTTTTACCTTTGACTGTCATGTTATCGGGTTGGGTATCCTCCAACAACTTGTTATTTGGGAGAAACTTGTTCGGCCTCATCCATTTGCAAAGTCTCTTGGTTCCCGTTGCTTATGATTTAAGATAGATGGGACCCGATGGAAATGGAAAGTCTGGGTCTTTGAATAAGCTCTTTTCTTGGTCCAGTTTTTCCAAAATTGGCTGCAACTTAGTCTTCAATGCTTAATTCTGTATAAAGTTCGTGTTGGGGTGGATGATGTTCTTGTTCGTGCGATCGAAGTCGAAGCGGAATTCATCGATGGCATTCGAAAAAGGCCGAGGAGGGAGACTAACAGCAATTTCGCCTGAGGATGAATCCGCATTGCATATTTTCCCAAAATCTGTGCCCATGATTTGTTTTTTGATAGTGTCTATGTTTTTTGATAACGATGGAAAATCTCAAAGATGACAGAATATTATTTTATTTATGTTAGCTTAAATTTTATAGATCGATATATATTTTTTATTTTTTGAATCTATATACATATATATAATCTATAGATATATTTTATTGTTCCAAACTTATTTTTTGATATCTCTCGATTGAAAATAAAAAATATATGTGTATATAAAAAATGGACTGACCCTTTTTTTTATAAAATGATTTTTCTGTGAAAAAATTGGGTCTTTGAAAAAACATATTACTACAACAATAATTAAATAAATTCAAGGTTTTTCATTTTTATCATTCTATGAAGAAAATTATAAATGATTTGAATTAAAAAAAATACCTTTTTGGTCCAATGAGATTTTCCTTATTAAGTTCATTAGCTATAACTCAGGAATTGCCTGTTTCTCTCATCAACTCACCAAGACTTCATTAATTTAAGAATTATATTGATATTTCTTTAAGATAACATTGACTAATTAACAATAGCCATCAGTTGGAATAAAACCTCTCGAAGCGCGTTCGACTCAAACATTTGTGATAGAATCTAGTTTAAAATGGGTCTCTCATTATAAAAAAGTTAAGACTTATTTGATCATAATAAGAATAAAATAAAAATGAAAGCATCACGAAATAAATATTTTAGACATAAACATAACATATAACGGATATACAAAATAATTTAAAAAACCCAAATTCAAATTATAAAATATTTACTCTACATAAATATAGATAAATATGACTGAATCAGACTCAAAGAAGCAGCTTCCTGAAACATACGTAGAAGGAAGACGCATTCAGACTCAAATAACACTCGAAACCAACAATGCTGCAGCTCATAAAATCCAAAGTGCCTGGAGAAATCGGTGCGTTAGAGTTACTCGCAAGCAATAGCAAAGACTCCAATAACTTATCTGGCGGAATTCCAATATCCTGGATGAATACAATTTTCAGAGCCAGCAAAACTAAGACAACTAAAATAACAACCTATATTCAAATATTGATAAGACCCAGCTGCGTAATATTGTGGTAGATAAAATCAATATCTAACATAAGAGAATCTCTGACATTCTTTGCAAATCTGTCGCCCACCTGCTTGACTCTGAAACCAAAATACACACGGCCATTGCTGAGATAAGTTTTATGTCAGAGGTGAGTGCAAGTATTGAAGAGGAGAAGGAAGAGCTGGAGAAGGAGATAGCTTAGTTGACCCGAAGGAAGGATGACTCAATTAAAAGGCAAATAGAATATATCTCAAGGATGGAGAGAATAGACTAAAGGTCTCCTTGTGTCGAACTCGGTTGTTAATACAGGTTGTTCTCATCGCGCGTATGAGTTTAATAGTTTAATATTTGCAATTTTTTTATATGACAATATTTATTTTTACTATATATTCTCTGATTTATGAAGACAAGTTGAAAATCGAGATTTATAAATACTTATTGTTATGACGGATATTAGTCTAATATCCATTATAATGTATATAACTCTAGTATAACTAGTATAAGCAAATACATAAAAGAATCCATAAAACATAATATTTAATTTCTGTTTTTCAGGAATTGTGAATGATTATTGATAATGAGATAATGTTGGGTTAGAATTTTGGGATAATTCATCGTTTTTATTTATTCATACGCATATATATATACTGATATAATCATTGTCTTGTTGGTTTGTTGCGCTGGGAAATATCTTCGACAACAATAAATTTATGCAAAGACATCCTTCTCTTCGCCTCGTTGAACTCTAGCCTTTTCTTGGTGTCTTTTGCCATCATCTCGAATAAAGTATTCTTGAAAATGGGATTCAGTTTTGAGCTACGCACTCGATACTCCACTATAAAATATTCAATAAAAATAAATAACATATTTTTTTTTTTTTTTTTAAATTTGTGGGGTATACCGAGAGGCGAGAGGACATCATCTGCGCTTTTGAAATAGGGTTCTCCATGGATCATCTCGTCCCAAATCGCTCCGATATTGAAGACACAGGATTTCTCATTGATCTGCTCTCTTCTGATCACTTCAGGTGCCAGGTACATCTGGGTGTTCGAGTCCTACACATTTACTGGCTCTCCCAACTCCACTCTTGTTTATCCAAGCTGGTCTGGCTTAAAGTTCAGCACTCTGATATCGGATGGGCTGTAGAACAGGATTTTCCCCTTTATGCAATTGGCTTGCACTTCCTCAATTACTTTTGACATCAAATGGGAAATTAAACCTTCACTGGGCTTCTAACTTGACAGTTGCCTTAAATTCAGGTTTCGACCAGGGATGTTTTGGGTGGTCAATGGGATGCTGGAGGTGTGTGTACTCTTTAATGGGATAGAGCCGCTTGGAGACTCCTGTAAGTCAGTTCTATGGGGAGGCGATAGTGCTACCGAAATTATTTCCGAGCTTCCGGCCCTCTGCTTTTGGGCAGGGTTGGCAGATTCGAACAGTAATGCAGAAAACTCACCTGTGTTTTGCCTCGTTGCCGATTAACCTTGGCTTCTGACATCAACTTCTGAGGTGCTTCCGATGATCCTCAAATCCACGGGTGATTGGATGATTCGAGGGTTAGTCCCTGCATATGTCGAAGGCGATGATACCTGGCTCTGCAACAACTTCCTCTTCTCCTCAAGTTCCATCTCCTTCTTAGTAAGTTCAATTCTGCTTCTGTTTAGTTCCAGGGAGGCTTTTGAATATTAGGTGTTAACTTCGCTCAGCTGGTATTCCAGGTTTCTCACTCGTTCTTAAAGTTCGCGGGCGTATCTCAAATCGTCGGATGAGTTCTGTGCAGGAGTAGTTGAGATTCTCTTGACTGCGTTTTCTCGTTCTTCTTGAAGTCTTTTGAGCCTTCGCTAGTAGTCCTCCTTTTGATTGTTTAGCTGTCTGCTCAGTTCGTCCTTTTGTCGAATTAGTTCGTCTTTTTGTCTAGTGATATCACCTGTCGTTCGTCTTAACTCATCTTCAAGTCTGCGAGCATTATCGGCTGCTTTTCTTTCTTCATCATTGAGTTTGCGAGTCAGATCTTGCACTTTTCTGCCCTCTTCATCATTGCGAATCTTGAATTCCAAAGATTTTTTTGCCTCTTCCTCGAGTCTTCGGGATAAGTCCTGAATTTTTCGAGTGTCATCATCAGATTTTCTGACGAGCTCCTGGGTCTTTCTAAAGTCACTAGTGGGATCGCTTCGCTTCGAAACAGTATCAACTAATCTCCTGTTCTCCTCTTCGTAACGCCTTGAGGCCTCTTGGAATCTCCTTTCATCTTCTTCTGACTTTCGGGATAATTCAAAGGCTCTCCGGGCCTCATCCTCCGCCTTCCGAGACAATTCGTTCAGTTTTCTCTTATCTTCTTCAGCTTTTCTGGTGAGGTCATTGACAGTTTTTCTAAGATCGTCTGCCAAGTTGCTGCTTTGCGTGGGTGTAGATCTGAGTCTATTCAACTCGTTCCTGAGGTTCGCGTTTTCAGCTTTTAGCATAGTGACTTCAGCCCTTAGGGGATTGATTTCAGCTTTTAGGGAGTTGTTTTAAGTGCGGAGCTGAGTGTTCTGCTCCTGAGGTTTGGTCGAAAGCGAAACTGTTTATTTAGCCAGTCGATTTTAATGTCTGAGAGTATTATTTTCGTGCTTAAGTGGGTCTACTTGTGATTTTAGGGACTCGTTCTCGGCACGCAAAGATTTGAGCTCAGATAGCACGTTTGATTGTCTCTGTGCGTCTCCACTTCGTAGCAATAAAATCTCATTTTCCAGTGATTTAATCTGCGAGCGGAATCTTTGGCTTTAATTAGCGGAATCAGCTGTTTCTCCCGAGCGATAGACAGTCTCCGATTTCAAAACCGACCCAACATTCTCGAGCAAATTGTTAAGTACATTTTTGGTCTGCTCAATTGGTAGTTATCTGTTTATGTACAAATTCTTCAAGGTGCCCTCCACTTCATCCAGAGAGTTCCGCAAGATCATATTATGTATATTGAGTCCTTCCACCCCCATTTTCAGCTTGTAGTTTGCAAACTCGGATTCCTCGACTTTGGCCTTGAGTTGCTCGATGCTTAGGTTAGACTCCCTCATGATCCCTGTCGCAAGGAGTCTTTCTTGCAGCAAAGTGTTTAGCATGAAGAGGTGTTCGTGACTCCAGACACCGCCTTGGTTGAAACGGGATATCACGCCTCTCGTGAACTATTAGAGTCTGAGATCAAGACTTGAAGTGTTGTTTAGGTCGGAGAAGAAGATATTCCTTATCTCAGGAATCAGTTCTAGTTTGATGTGATGAAGACTTTCCAGACGTCTGAGTTCAGCTACTAAATTTTCTATCAGAGTCGCTGTTGCCAGTTCGCGATCAATGGTCTCTTGCGATCTGGTTGGGACAAGCACAACTTTTTCAACCTCAACTATTTTTTGGACTTAGTGAGGCACCTCAATCAAAGTTGGGAAGCGGATCAGCTCACCTAGTATCACGAGCAGGTCCTCGATCATAAGAATTAAGTTTTTATTCTCGGGGGTTTTGTAGGCCGCACCCCTGAGCGAGGCCAACATGCCCTCCAACCCTCTAAACAAATTGGAGCAGACTCCTACATAATCTTTCGTATGGACATCAACATTAACTCCTGATGCTATAGTTAACCCCGAATTCCTGATTTCAGTTATATCATGCACGTGTTTCAGCACTTCGAGGATCTGAGGAAGAAGAATTATCCTCTCGACTACTTTCTCTGCATAGAGATAATCGTTGGTCTAGGCTCGTACTTCTCTGAATTCTTGGATAATCTGAGTCTTTCCTTCCACTTCAACTACCTTTACCACTTCGTTGGTCACAGGGAAGTTCGTGACCACGTTGCGAGGAATCTATTCCTTCACATATTTAATGACTTCCTGATTAATTTCAACAATTTCTGGTACCCTTGTTTCAACTTGGACCACATTATCTTTACCTGGCAGCCTGATTTCCTTAATTTGTTCTTCGACGACTCTAGTTTCAACGAGCTTGTCTTGATACACATTTCTTGGGACTTCCCTGTTGATGATATGGTTTACGGGTTTCTCAACAACCACGAGGTTGTCCACGCGGTACGGCACGCCCTTTTCGATCTTCACCTCGACTCCTTGTTCGAACATCTCGCTGATTTTCACAATTTTCTCCACGATATATGGTTCAGGACGCATCACTTATAGCTTTTCTGTTTATCGTACCAAAACTTCTTTGATGAGATCTTTGTATTAGATAACTTTTTCGATGATGTTTCGTATGTCAGTGAAGACTTCAGGTTTAATGATCTGAACCGGTACCTCCACTACCCGCTCGACTTAGTGGGGAACTGTCTTCGTCTCGTACATGATTACTGGTTTGTTGATTATTTGAGGAATTTGAATAATATTTTCAATGATTCTTCGGATTTCCACAGCTTTTTCATGGATAATCTCGATTGGAATCTCATGTTTGTAAGGAAGGACCACTTATCGGTCTTTCACCTCCACATCTCTCACAGTGATCACTCTCTCTACAATTTTTTCGTGGACGAATTCAACATCCTTTTCTCTGATAACTTCAAACGGAATCCTTCTTTCAACCTCTACTTCCTTCAAAATCTATCTTTCTTACTTCAGATAAACCGGTTTGTCTCGTTCCACAGTTTGGTACACAATCCTTTCTACGGGGTATGGTACTTGCTCTTGCACAATTTCTTTCACCTAGTTGATGATATACACGGGAACTTGCTTAATTATCTCTACAATTTTTAGGATCTCAATTTACCTTTCAACTATTTTCTCCACTATCTGAGGCACATGCACGATATTCTCAATGATTCGAGGCACCACAACGATCTTCTCAACAATTCGTTCCACCTAAACCACACGAGGCACTTCAACTAGTTTTTCGACGATTCTATCGACCTGCACGCGAACCTGCTTGATGACCTACTTTTAAACAATAATAGGCACTGGGATCTCTCTAATGACCTCGAATGGTACTTCCTCCCTGAATGGAACGAGTTTTTAGATTTCACAGGTTATTAGTTGTGGCTCCACCTGGATGTATGGTATGTTGATTTCAACGATAACTGGTCTTTCTTCTCGAACCCAAAGTGGTACAGCTTTTTATACTTCCACATCTCTGAGCATGAGAACCTCGCGGATCAGTGGCTTTTCCACAATCCTTTCGACTTCTACAATAACTTCTTCTCTATCTCCCTTCACAAATACAACGGTTTCTTCTTTGTAAGGATGTGGCACTTGTTGGACAACTGGAACTTAAATTCTCACAGGTACTTCAATTATCCGTTCCTCAATAGTGTTTGTGACGATAATTTTTTCGATGGTTTCAATAATGTCAACAGGCTTTTCCACAGTTGTAGAGATGTAATGGGCCACCTGTTCTCTAATATTCACTATGTGGGGAACTTCGATGAAATTGTTAACGATTTTCTAGACTTAAATGTACTTAGTCACTTCGAAAGGCACTTGCTCGATAATCTTCACCTCCTGGAAACTCATAGTTTCTCGCACCATTTCAACTAGACGCTCTTCGAAGCGGGGCACTTCTAATATTTATCTTATGCTTTGGATTGTCTGGTAAGAAACCTGTTGTTCAACATCTCTAGGAACTTCAACTATTCGTTCAATTATCTACACTTTTTCTATTTCTTCGATCTTGATTTCTGGAACCAGAACTTCTCTTATCACTTCAACTTCTTTTATTCTTTCTTCCGTAACCAGCCTGTCTGATATTACCTCTCTAATCGTTTCAACTTCAAGCAGTTTATCGGTCTGCATGTGCACTGGTTTTTAATGGATAGCAGTGAAAGTCACTGGTTTTTACAAATAGACAGCAACTTGGTCCTTCACGATTATCGGTCTCTCGACAAGTCTTTCTACGACCTTGGCAGACTCAGTGTGAACTGCGTGGCCTTCAGTCAACATTCCTAGATACTTCCCCAAATCTTTCTCAACGATTTTTTCGACTTCGACTATTTTTGGAACCGACCTGAATATTCTGAGTACATCATCGACATCGACCACGTCGACTAGCTCGGCTTTTATGAGGCCCAAGAGCCCCTCGTCAATATCGAGAGTCAAGCCCGATTTCTCCTTGAGGGTCAAGAGCTGTTCAAGTAACGCCTTGAGCATTATTTTGAGATGGAAGACAAGTTTGTTGCTTTCTTATTTATTGTAGGTATAAACATTCTCCACCTTAACGATGTCGGGCCTGTATTTGACCACTTCTACGATTCTCTCGAGTTCTTCTAAAGCAATCGCGTCTTCGAAGATTTCGAGAGACAGAATCTCGTTGACTTGGTCTCCAACCTCTGTTCGTAGTTGGGGATATTTTCTAAATAGCACTTGCATCTGCTTGACCAAGAGACTCATTATTTGCTTGGTCCTGAGCTCTAGAGTCTGATAATAGACTTTTTCTCCTGAGTGGGATCCTTCCAAAGTTATAATGTTGTTGAAGGAATAGACATTCACTCCCTCCCTTTCGAGAGTTTCGAAAACTGATAAGTCAATTTTATTAGCGAGAGCAGGGGACTAAGATATAAGCTCTTGGAATCTGGTTCTAGTGATACTTGCGAAGGCAGAGTATTTTTATTTCAGGTCTTCGTATAAATGCTTATAAAGTTTCGAAGACGAGTACATCTCAAAGCATTGGCTGAGCTCAAGCTACTTGAGGAATCCTTCAACTGTGGTCTCCACACTTTGAATTGTCAGATTTTATTTTATAGTTTTGTCTAGATTTCTAGCCAGCGTGGAAATTTGAGATTTAAGTTTGTTGCCTAGATCCAAAGAGGAAGCCCTCCCGGTGATGGCAGTCTTGACTCTTGAAAGTGCTTCGAGTCGCGAATCATATTCGTTCATCAGTGGGGCTAGGACTTCGTTGACAGTTTTTTCAATATCTCTCATCCTTCGAGAATCTCTCACGACCTCTGAAATCTGTTTGTAGGCTGATTTTAAGAGCTCGTTCTCATATTTGTATTCTTCTTGGTGTTAGAGACCAGACCTTAAGGCCTTTATTTAGGCCTCGAGTTATTGGATGCGAATCTGGCATTGGCTGATTCGAGGTTAATAATTGTGACTGATAGCCAGCTGCTTGTCGAGCCGAGTCTGTAGATCCCTCACTAACGTATGGTAGTCTGAAGAGGTCCCGGTTTCTCCCCTCACCACGATTCCTCTCCGAGAAAGCCCTTCGACGCTGGACTCGAGTTGCTGGAGTCTCTTCAATAGCTGTTCTGAAGATAGTCCTTAAATATTCATAGTTTTGAACTGTCCGATCTCTTCTTTTATGAAGCCTAAGATCGACGAGTCTGTAGCTGGAGATTACAGATAACGAGACCATGTTGGGGATCCTATTGTGGATGTAAATTAAACATTATTTCCAGTGAGGTTATGAAGTGCTGATTGGCTGACATCGTAGTTTATGTGAGTTTTGACTAGACTGTGTTTTTTAATGATAAAATGTTAATAATTTTTGAAAGATTAGACATAAAATGAATCATTGTTTTTTTTTACTGTAGATCTGTCTGTGCTTAGGTTGATGCTTTTTCAGAAACTAGTGAATTTCTTTGCCGCATCTCAATTAATAATTATCTCTTAATATCTATATATAAATATATGTTTAAAAAAAAAAGATATTTTTATAAAATTAATTAATATAATTATTTGTAATACTGTTTAAACAAAGAAAAAACACACACAGGCTGATTTATAGTTTATTAAATGAGCTAATTAATACACAATAAAAACCAGTGATTTGCATTTTATAAATAATGATTATAAAAACAATTAGCAACAATAATCATTTGAAGAACTTTGGAGAAACTGTAGTTTAGTAATTAAATGGTTATGGGATAAGTAAGTTTTAAATTTATTGCTAATTTATTGTAATATTACTTAAAAAATAATATGCTGTTGTTAAAAAATAATATTTAAACATATTGTTACTTCGTCTTAGGAAACAGCTATATAGATTTTTATATTGAGAAACAATGCGTTAATTAGTTTGTATTAAAGTAATCCATATTTTTATATCTTCCATAATAGTGTGTTTTAGATTTTTTGTTTTAAATAGGTTAGTGAAAAATATTATAACAGAAATCGTATAAAAAAATATGATCCCATTCCGATTTTTTATTTTCTATCTAAGAAACAATAATAAACAAAATTTCAGTCAAACGTATCAAACTACATACATAACTGTATAGATGTTTTAAAAAAATATGAAATACAAACGATGAGTTTATAAATATATTAATATAATTAGATTGGTACATTCTTTATTGCTACTGGAAATAAAGTAAAAGTAAAGAAAACATCCAATATATTCTATAAATATCTATATACAAACGATAAGAAAAATAATATGAAGAAACATCCAATAACATGCAGAGAAATATCATCAAATAGCAATTAATTAGTAATAATAATAATTAAAAAAAATACTACATATAAATTGAAATATGGAACCTTTATTTCAGATCGACCCTAAATTCGTCCACAACCACCACATCGTTGATACATCGACTTCGCGCCTCCAGAAAACTTGCTGCACCCAGAGAATGGTGGCAAGCAAGACAGGAAGGCTCAGCTGGGCACATTTGGAGGGGTGGGACACCTCGGAAGGCAATTAGCATCATCTCCAGACCCCGACAAACACAACCGCTAATAATTATCTTGCAAAATTCTCCTCCCGTCTCCAAACCTATTAAAAACTGCACAAACTCGAAATCAGATAGTAGGAGAAGCTGAAAAAGTTACATATGTATTCTACAAAATGCAACACAGATGAAGGGGAACAAAGAATCCATCCGTTGGGACAAGAGAGGTTCTAGAAATACCTGAACAGAAGGAGTAAAATCAGAAGGAATCAGACACGAAGCAACACCAATAACAACTAGGAGACTCTTGTCTAAAGTAATAATTGAAATTTCGATAGCAATAGAAAAGATGACTTGTTTAGTAGCCCCAAATTTCCTATCCTTAATTTACCAGCCCCATAGCATACCGAATAGTTATTCTCACATAACTTTGGAAGAGGAAAACTTTATAATCGTACCATCCACAATCATCAGAAACCTCTCTCTCCCATATTAAAAAGTATTTATCCTGGAAAGACAAGTCCCGACGAGAATAAGATAGGAGCGCTGAGAAAAATACCAATGAAACATCATCACCATTTTAAATCTGTGCTAGTCGGTCCTGATCGCCACCATAATATATCTACCTCAACGATTATTGCCGACTCTTTTGATACGAGACCACCTAGAAGGATGGACGAACTGGATCTCGGATAAAAGAACAACACTCTCCGAAAGAATAACAATATCAGAAAAAGAACAGAGCTTTACATTCAAACCAGCCCTAAACAGGCTCAACATATAATTGAGAACGAGAATAATATCAGAACGACTATTTCTATTGTTCGAAACATCCTAAAAAATGGAGCCAGAACTCATAAAAATCTGAGAAGAAATTCCAATTCTAACATTGAGGAGTAAGTTACTAAAAATCCAGAGTGCAAGCAAGTTGATTCTTCATTCGAAGATACCAAAATCTTCCTTCTTCGTTGATGCTAACGAAATCAATCTTTGTAAATTGTGTGACGGACTTTAACTTTCCCTCGATAAATATCAAACTATATTTAGATATGGGAAGGCTTAATCTGTTTTTTTTTTGTTATTTAAAGATCTAATTTATTTAATATTATATTTTATTTTTCCCGATTCTTTTTATAATATATATATTATGATCAAACCAAAAATATTTCGGAATTTACCAGTAAAATATAATATAACAACATGTCATCTTATTTTCATATGAGTTTGCATTTTAAAAAATAGTAATATTTTAGTTATTGCACGTGGATAAAAAAATACTATATAAACTAATTCTCATACATAATGATTTTAGGAATGGTTAAAATTCAGAAATGCGTGTATATGTGGGTAAATGGATATATGCATATAGATAATACATATATTTATGATCTCATGCCATAATATCATCTGAGCTTCTGTTGGCGATGTTGAGGATTTGGAACAATGCAGATCCAATGACCACGAACAAAAATACTCCCAACATTATTGGTCCGACTTGCATCTTGTCTTATTTTTTCTACATATCCCATAATATTGTACATAAATGAGGAGTTGAATAATATTTTTATAAAGTACGGTCAGAGATTTTTTGACATTTCCTCGCTTATCAATATTTGATGAATGAATCTCACTTTTTAGTTTCATTGTTTGATCGTTGGCCTATTAACCAGTAAATGCAAATAATATAAAGGTTAATGAACAGAAAAGTTCAGAAGATGAAATTCGATTGTACCATTTGATTCTAATGTTGGTGGTTATTGAGGGTCGAGGAGACTGGAGGAAAAAAATTGAGATATTATTTTAATATATATATCTATATAATATTTTATAATTAATGTTATATCAATTTTGCTTATAAATCTATAAAACAATTAAATTTATTTAATAAGCATTCAGTCGATAATGTCATTTAAAAAATACTTTAATCTGAATAAATAATTTAGAAAAATCAAGTACCCACAAATTATTATCACTATTATCGTTGTTTTAAATTATTTCGCATTTTTTGACAAAGTCTCAATTATTAACTTCTAATACAAATCAACAATAGCAAATAAACAAAAAAAAGATATATAAAATATAAAAAATATATAATTACTCCAGGAAAAAAAAAAACATGCGTAAACTAAAACATCATGAGCAAAAGCTCATGAAAAAAGTAAACTTTTACGATTGGAAGTCGGAGAACGACCACCGCGAAACCCGAGTGATGCATCGATATCACCTCCAAAACAGAGAAGACTATAATTACTATAACAAGATATGCGGAAAAATTACTTCCCTCATTGCCAAAATCAAACTCCTGCCTCCTGATGACACCTTCCGAATAAAAGTCACTGAACAGATCTTACATAAGCTCTTCACTATGGGTGTTCTTGACACCTCCGATAATATATTGGCTGCCGAGAAGGTCGCAGTGTCTGGATTCTGCCGCAGGAGACTCGCCACAGTGCTCCATAGGCTCAAGTTCGCCGAAACCATGAAAGAGTCAGTGACGTTCATCGAACAGGGGCATATCAGAATAGGTACTGAAGTGGTGACTGATCCTGCAATGTTGGTGAGTCGAAGCCTTGAGGACCACATCACGTGGGTTGACAGTTCGTCGATCAAGAAGAAGATAATGAAATATCAGGATCACCTTGATGACTATGATTTAAATGTGTGAATTTCGATATTAAAGCCCACTTGTTTGTTTTGTATGTTTAATTTACTATTTACATAAATAAGTCACCCACAATCAAATGTTCGTTGAGAGAGGATTGTTTTGTATCTTTTTCAGATAAACATATACTAGTTTCAACAATTAAAACTTAGAATTGCCAATAATAAAAGTACGATCATTATAATATATGATATATTTATGGAGTGAAACAAATAATAGTATATAATAGTATATATTAAAAAAAATTACCTTATGTGTGAACATCATCGAAATAATCCACCCTTTGGATCGAAATCGTAAACCCTCGTGACTTTCCCAATCGAAGTATTCTTGAGCTATGCCGAGAACGAAGTGTATAGAAAACTCAAATCGAAAATAACGGAGTTTGAACTGAGTCTAGACTTCAAAGACTGGCGCAAGTGCGAATGGTAACCCCTTTATTGAGTGTTACGATAGAATAACAAAAATAAAAATACTTAAAGGCTATAGAAGGGATCCAGTTATTCGGCCCTCAAGAAATGCTACGAAGTGCTTGACAGCGTCGAGTGCAGGTACCAACTCTGCTCGCTAAGCATCTTTTACGACTCCAGTTTTCAATAATATGTTCTCAATAATCGCTCCTTCTTCAAAGACGAGGAGATTGAAGAAGTTCATTACTTGCTTAATGCTTTACTAAATCTCTTAAATGCGCTGACATCCGATCCCACCCAAACCACTGACACGATCAATCTTGGTTTCCCCAAACACGAATCCAGATTCGTTAGATTCTCCTCACAGCTATCTGAAAAGATGCAGGAAAGAGGTTGTCAGTCGAAAACCCCAAAATAGATCAAAGAGTTCGCGAAAGGTATGTGGCGGAGGATCGTGGAGAATACCCAAATCCATCGCGAAGATAGAATGGAAGAACTCGAAGACTAACTACTCCTCTCAATAAACTACGAGAAAGTGAAGCTGGACCTTCTGAAGGAATTGGCCGAACCTGACAGGGCAAAGATGGATAGTACATTATTTACAGGGTATAGAGGAATACTGTTGAAAGAGATTTTACAAAAGAAAAATATTAGCTAAATAGAGGAAATCTTCTTTAAATTCAATAACCAGTTATATCGTGCTGACAAACTAAAGAAGGGGAGTCGCAGCAACAATTCGAATATGAATCTACATTGAAAATATAGAGTTTTTTGTTGTTTGGTCGGTTTATTTATAGTTTCGATAATAATAAAAGTATGAAGATACGTGTTTTTTATGAATACATAGCCTTCGCTATTATGTGTGGGGATTGTTATTTCTTTTATCTAATGACTCGGCACGGTGTCAAAAAAAATAAAAAAATGAATTTAGTTTGATGAGATATGCAGTAAAATATTAAGGTATATTGAATTAATTTATTAAAATTTTATAAGTATTTTTGTTTTATAAGTATTTTTGTTTAAATATTAAAATATTATAATTATAATACATTAAATTATTAATATTTTAATGCTTGGCAAATTATTAACTCGTCGGCTCTGTAGATTTAGTATCTGGAGCAGGAATGTGTTCAACCAAAAAGACATGGTACAATAGTTCGCAGATTTGGACAGTTACGGGAACGACTATTCCAACATCGAAAAACTCAATGAACTCCAGAAAATTCATCTCCAGAACAAATCGAGCATCGAAGCAGCATACAACTACATAAAAGAACTCAACAGGCATCGCAAATACGATGCGGTCGAGGCTATCAACACAACAGACTATGGTTACGATACCATCTTTCGCAACCCAAAATTCACACTCCTCCAATTCCAGAAGGAGTACGCGCGATTGAGTATGAATCCTCAGAACGTGTCTTATGCTCCAGCTTACACTGTCTTGCCTCGAAGCCGAAGAAAACGCGGGACCTGGTATATGTGGATCCCGGTTTTGTATATAATGTATGAATTCAGTAAACAATTATTCGGAGAAAAGCAATTTGGGCAAGATCGAGGCAGCCTGATCTCGTCGTACCTACTTCCCTCTGAAATCGAGATGGAGAAAGATATTAAGACGAGGTTCAGCGATGTAGTAGGTATTGACGAATTCAAAGAGGAGCTCACAGAAATCGTGGATTACCTGCAAAACCCACAAAAGTATCTCAGTGTCGGAGCCAAACTGCCAAAAGGTGTTCTTTTGGTAGGGCCTCCGGGCACAGGTAAAACATTGCTAGCTCGGGCTTTGGCTGGAGAAGCAGGATGTTCGTTCTTCTACAAATCAGGGTCCGAATTTGACGAGATGTTTGTTGGACTCGGGTCTTCGCGTGTTCGAAAGCTCTTTAAATAGGCTCGTGACCATGCTCCAAGCATCATCTTTATTGACTAAATAGATTCAGTTGCAGGAACTCGCCAACCTGGTTCGCCAAATTTTACAAGAGATACTGTGAACCAACTCCTTGCTGAAATTGACGGGTTCAAGCCTAGTGACAATGTGATCGTCATTGGAGCCACCAACTTTCCCCAAGGTATAGACCCCGCGATGAAGAGGCCAGGTCGTTTCGATAGAATAGTTCATATTCCTCTCCCCGATGCAAAAGGACGTTCATAGATTCTGAACTATTATCTTTAGAAGATAAAAACAGATCAAGATGTGGTCTCGAAAGCTTTGGTCAAGAGGACAATTGGATTCAGCGGTGCTGAGTTGAAGAATATGGTAAACTTAGCGATTCTTAACGCGGTTCGAAACAATAAAACGGCAGCTAATAATGATGATTTCGAATATTCTTTTGATCGGATCCGAATGGGAATCGGTCGTAAGAATATGTTCATTTCCTCAGAGGACAGGAAACTCACAGCATATCACGAAATGGGCCATGCATTGACTGCTTTGCTCACTGAAGGAGCCATTCCTCTTCATAAGGTTACGATACTACCAAGAGGATCTGCCCTAGGTTTTACCTCAATGATACCTGACAAAGATGTTCTCAACCTTAATAAAAAATCAATCCTTGCTTTGATCGATGTTAGCATGGGCGGAAGAGTTGCTGAATAACTGTTTTATGGCAACTCTTACATCACAACAGGAGCAGGAAGCGACTTGAAAGGAGCAACTAAATATGCTTACCAATATGTGAAATATTGTGGAATGAACGAAGGGGTCAACCTGAGTTCGCCTGGGTCAGATGCGCATATGTCAGATCAATATAATTATACTATCGACAAAGAGGTGGATAAAGTGTTAAAGGAGTCTTACCACAGAGTTAAGAAGCTATTATCCAATCATACTTCAGATATTACAAAAGTTGTAAATTTGCTAGTCTAAGAAGAAACGTTGACAGTCGATCAGATTAAAAGCCTTCTCCATTTATGAATTAAAAATAATTAAATTATAAATTCAAATATGTCTTTATTTAATGTAACATAAGATTTTTATTTTATATTCATTATAAAATTTTTATAGTCAATCTAATACATAAGATATTAAAAGTAACCTATACAAATTTATAAGGCACGAAAAACGATCTTTTAATATTGAATACACATTAATTCTTATTAACAAAAGAATAAATAATAAAATAATATTTATATTAAATAATATCATATTTAGAGTGGTAAAAGTTCGATTAAGAAACAAAACAAATAAAACACGTACACAATAATAATAACTATTATTATGTCTAAAAATATACTTTTTTATCTTCTGTTTTTCTGATTCGTTACATCGGATGAACCCCCGTCAAAAATATCCCATAGACTTTATGCCATAAGATCCTCTCATTTGAGTTTTTTGGGAACATAACTTGAGTTAGTTTATGTATGATCAATATGAAAATTCATGCGGAAGGATTTGATATTCTAAATATACAGAATATAAAATAGTGAATTATATTATTTTTTTCCATTTATTGTTTTCCATTTCTTTTCTTAAAAAAATAAATGAATTTGATAGAATCGAAACCGAAAAAGTTTTTTAAAAAATATATTTTATATGTTTGTATAGTTTAGACATAATGAATTAAATCTAAGTTTTTCCAGATAAAAAGCGATTATTTTGCTATTTAAAAAGATAAAAGTATTTTGTTAAGTCTTATCATGGTGTTATCTAAGGAAGCAGGGGAATATAAAGCTTAAGTTATACTCATTTTTTGGCTAACCAAGCTTGGAATTCGTTCTTCTTGAGAATGAAACCTTTCCATTGGCTCTGGGCAGACGGGGCGATCCCTAAGGCCAAAATTGGTAGCTTCTTTCCGTACATGTTCACAAGGGGGAGAAGGTGAGGAGCAAGGTGGGGCTTGATGAAGTTGACTAATTCTCCGTAAATATCGGGAAGCTTGACAGTCAATTCGGTGTGAACTTTTTCAACGAGGGCGATGACCTTGGTCAAGATATTGACCCATTCGGCGGAGTGCTTGGTCAAAGAGGCCAGAATTTTGGCTGGCTTGATGTCTTTATGTGATACAATGATGCTGACGAGATGATGAATCTCATCAACTAAGGAGGCAGCATGGGGAGACACCTTCACCAACTCTTTATTGACTCTGTCCTTGGCGGCAGTGCAAGCCGCTGATGAGCTGTTGATGCATATCATCACACTTAAGCAGACGACCACTATTTTAAGACTTAATGTCATTTTGAGTATATCTTATTTTATTTGTTTTTTGGAATTTGAAATATTTATTGTAATATTAGAACTTCACAAAGGAAGGCATTTATAATAGTAGATAAAGAAGCTAATACAACAAAAAAAAGAAGAGAAAAAGAATATTTTATATTATACAATTCATGATTTGTAAAAAAAGGTTCTTTTTTTATAAATATATATTATGGATGTTTTTACTTTATTTACTTTTATTAAACAATTATTCGATATCCAAAGATTCTTTTCTGGAGTTGATATGATGCTCAATTATTTCGCATGAATGAAGAGAATATTATAAAAAATAATATTATAAAAATTGTAATTAAAAAATAATAATAGATCTTCAAAAATCGAAAATCAGTATAAGCAATGACGATTTCTAATTTTGATATTAACAATGAATTTAGTTCTTTTCATATTTATTTTTTTATTCATTGTTTTTCTCCCTCTATTTATCAATTTATACATCTCTATATCATGGTTTTATTGGAAAATCAATTGAGAGAAATAGAAACGGATCGTATTTCGGTTAAGGATCTTTTATATAGCGATTACTTAAAAATCCATATTTTTTTGTCTTTATACAATGATAAGGCATTCTAATCACAAGGAAAACAAATATATGAATAGAGATAATAAAGAATTCGTACTCATTCATAAATCATTATTTTCTCCCGAAAAGGGGTTTTGTCGATTTCTCCAGGCATTATAGCATTGGTTAGATATCATATTTATCTCCAAATATTTATATGCAATATTGATGTATAACTATGCATATAGTAGCTATGGTATTTCAGACAACCAGCAATATAAATGTTATAACTATCACTATTCAAGAAAACTAACATATCCGGTATCCCTTCGCTTACACATTTTGATAAGATAAGTTACGAATATTTGTTATTGTGGTTGCACCTTGTATAGTTGATTATTACAAGGCAAAGTGTGTTCCTAAAAAAAGAGCTATTAAAGAATCCCGATTCCAGAACAACACGGTATGTGTGTTGGTTTTCATACACTTTTATGAATATTATTTTGTTTCTCTGGCATTATTGGAATTTTGTGTTTATTCCATCATCTGTTCTTTTTATGGAATATAATATTTTTAAGATTTTTTGAATAAGATGCTATATATATCTGAAGGCGGTAGGTGACTAAAGAGAAAACTCTAAATAAATCAATAGTGAAACGAATATGCTCGATATCTGTCTGTATCATCTCTTTGGGACTAATAGGAATAGTTTGATATTTTCAACGTAATACATAATGAGAAGTTTAAAACTATAAAACTTCAAGGAAAACCCTTGATAACAATAAGAATTGATAAAACCAAATGAGACTGGACCAATGTCTATTAATAAGAGTTTAAGTAGAAGATTTAATATATTTTTTTATGATCAATTGAATATATTAGTAAAATACTTCTTGGGGTAAAATCAATTATTTGTTCTAGCTTTTATTTAATGGTCGACTCTAATAAAAGTTGTATTCTTCATTTTTTGTAAAATCAAAAGGAAAGCAGATCAATATCACCCATATTTCTTTATGTAAATATGGCAATTTATCCCTCAGCAAAACAATTTATTCAATAATAATGAGAATTGATAATATATAAGCAAAGAAGTATATTATGTTGAAACATAAAATACAATGAAGGATAAATGGTCATCCTTGTAATTAATATGTCTTGTTATTGACTAATCGATATTATAAGTATTATTACATTGTCTATATGGAAGAATTCGAATTCTGAAGCAATACAAGTATAAGTCCTTGTCATACCTTTAATTGAATAGTTTTTTTAAATATTTATTTTTATTATTTATTTGTATGATATTCTCCTTTTTTTTTATTCTAACTTTATGTTCAATGTAATTATTTTTTCGTATCTATGTTATAATCATTTATTTTTAAAATATCAAAAATATTTCTTATAAATAGATAAACAGATATATTTAAATATCTTTCTTGTTCATTTACTTTCTTTAACAAATGATACGAGAATAGAAGAAGTATCTCCATTTCCGTGCCACCTACGAGTTTCCTCTCGTTCACGAAATGCGTCTGTACGACATTAGCAACAGCGACTTGTGCGTTTGGGACCTTCACGACTTCACCCTCAAATCATGCTACCCCAAAATATCCGATTCCTATTTCGTCAAATTGCTGCTTCTGCCGGCAAATCGACTGCTGATAGCCGAGAGCAACGCCATTAGGGTATTCGACTTCTAAAAAGGCGCTGTGGTGGATTCTTTGGAGGTGGAGGAGTTCATCGAACTTGTTGAGTCCTAAAAGGAACAAGGGCTGGTCGTATGCTGCACTGCTGGCGAGGACGAAAATAGCAAACAAATTATCGAATGGAAGGTTGAGTAGGAGACTGGCAAGCTCACCTTGATTGGCAAGCTCAATGTGGACTTCGGAAATGAGATCGACTCCGAAGCAGAGTTCTTGCTCAATGTGTTTTTCAGTGGCAGAATTTATTTTTATATGAAAGAATCAGAGGAAATTTTCGAAATTGATATCAAGAACAAACAAATCAAAAGCAACAGCATTTCATTCACAACTACTGCTTTGCTCGAACTAAAGAACCACCAAGACTTCGCGGTCGCATCCAAAGGCAAAATAGAGATCAACGATCCGATTAAGGGAGCGAAATACGGCCACATTGAGTGTGTGGATGAGATCTACGTGGATATTATCGAGGTCAAGAATAAAGAAGAGCTGATCACTGCCTCAAATAGGGGCATTAAGTGCTGGGCCCTAAAGACTGAAGGATAGCCTCGTCTATTCGTCAAGTCCGAAAAAATTCCCATCGATAAGCTAACCATTTCAGGAGTGAATCTTGTGGGCCTCTCCAACAAAACAAAGTCTATAGTCATTTGGAACATAGAGACCGGTGAACTTATCAGAAACGAAAAGATCCTCAAGCAAGAATTGCAGAGATGTGTACAACTCGACCAGGATCGATTATGCCTCATAATAAAGGTTTTCGATGAGACGGAGTAAATGATGACCTATCATCACAAGCTGGAAATTTTGGACTGCAACAAAGATACTGCCGTAACCCACAAGGAGGTCACGAAATCAAGCTTCCAAATCGACGTTGGATCCCTGACCTCTATCGACCCCGAAACGATTCGCTTTATCTGCTTCTCCGACTCCATCTAAAAGCCGAAATCCTATTTGTTCACCTGGAGACCATTCACAAAAGAAGAGAAGAAAGATATGACAAAGATTGATATGACAAGAACAGTGATCACGAACCTGTACCCTTATGACCGACTTCTTACAGCAAATCCGCCCAAGGAAAAAGTAAAGGTTTTCAATATCTTTGGCACAAACGAGCATAAAACCAATATCGTCATTTACACGCATGCGCTCAAAAGATTATCTGAACTCAATGTCGAGGGCTATTGCGATAAACTTGAATTGTCTCGCGAAGACAAACTGTTCCTTCTCCGAGAAGACAGAGTGGAGATTTTCGTCGCCAAAGGAAAATCTTTCAACAAATAATCAGAGATTGAACTCAGCCTCAAATCCATTCGGTTTATTGATAGCAACAACTACTATTTGTCCTCGAACATATCAGGAGACACCTGTCTCTACGACAAACAAATGGATCTCGTCATGAAAGGAGAAGAGGAAAACAACCACTCCATCACCCATGCCATCTCCTTCACCCCTTCCTTGCTGCTCGTGGTGTACTCCGAACAGTACGTGGAACTGTGGGATATCAACAAAGATATTGTGCATCGACGCAAAGTCAACATGGAGATTGTGGACATCTTGAGGTATAGCGAGAGCGAGGTGCTTGTGCTGCAAGCCAATCATATTGAGATCTTTGATATTTACAATATGTTTAAATGAAGGAGAGAAAGAGCAGATATTTTTTTACATAAAATATCTACTCCTCCCCCTTTTTCTGTTTTTGAGTTCTTAAGGTTTCTTTGACAAACAAAAAGGGGAAAATGTCAGATAAAAAATAAAAGAAACCAAACCAACAACCCCCACAATTTCTTCAAAATTAGATTATATTATAGTATAGTATACATTATATTAATTATTTTATTTGATTAACGAATGAGTTTTAGAGTTTTCGAGTTTTCGAGTTTTAGAGTTTTAGAGTTTTAGACTTTTATATCCTGTTCATCCAATAATTTTATTTGAGATTCGGCCATTTTTCTATATATGTTTACAAAAAAAACAATTTATAAATAAGATAGACTGAACAATTTTAAATAAAATAATAACAAAGAAAAATTAAAAATACAAGAAAGAAATATGAACATATTATAAAATTTATTAATAATTATCTAATTATATTTCATAACCAGATATTCCAAAGGTGAATAATCTATCATATAAAATTTTATTGCTCATTCTTAGACAATCTAAGAAGGTAATATCTTTTAAAATTATTATAAAAAAGAGTTGTGGGTGATCAACAATCATCCTACTCTCCCTTATAAGAAAAAATGACTTGAATGTCTTCAACATCAACCCCATTTTTTTCGCAGTCATTCGGATATTTAGATTTATCAAATAATATGTTTAATCTGGTCTCTTATTCAAATGAAAATGTAATTTTCTGTTATCAAGTCTTACCAGGCGGAGTTCGGACGATTTTGCTTCGAGTCGCAAAGCCTTATTTGTACTCAGGATTCATCTCGTAAACCCGAGCAGGTTGCTGTTGTTCTGCTGGACTGATGGGAGAAATAGGGTGACTCTCGTTATTGGGCAGCACTGATTCGTTGAAGGACGCGTTGTCCAAACTTTCCCGCCTGCCATCAAGCATTTTTCTGGCCATTTGCTTCGAAACCAGCATGCGGTTGGATCCTGTTTGACTTGTGTTGCTCACGCTGTTTATCAATGATTTGTTCCTAACCATTTGGCGAGTCATTGATCTGCTTTGGGAAACTGGCCTGTCGTCTCTCGCCATCTCTTGTGCATATAAATTTCTGTCTCTCAAAGATTTTTCGACTTCTTCAGCAACCGAGTTGATCTGGTAGATGACTGCTGGTCCTGTCAGAGCATACTCCTTGATTAAGAGGGCCTCTCCGTAAATCGCACCACCGATTTAAGAAAAGTCAATTTCTCTCTCCTCCTCCCCCGATTTCTCGTAAACGGGATTATCTGATATATCATCAAAGTCGCCATTTATATCATCATCTTATTCTGGTGTGTCCTATTCATTATCTCCATTGGCCAAAGCCTATTCAAGATAATCCAGTTGATGGAGATTCATTTCTGAGCAGTTTACCTTGAGGGTCTTAATGATGTGATCGAGACCGAATTCCTTAGCTTTATCTCGGTAAGATTTGCGGTTAAGCAGTGCATATAGTCCAGCGTGGGCGTAACTTCGAACATTATCTTCACTTTCCATATAATTGATCATATTTTTTAACTGTAAATCTATGATTTCCTCACTCTTGTCTAAACCCTTATTGTGTAAGAGAAGATTCGCGTGAAATGCAAGTATGCTTTGGGAGAAATCACTTTATTATTCGTTTTGCAGAATTTCGTTGATCCACTTGATCATGCCCGAATTGATAATCTAGAGTTTCGCGCTTAAATTCAATGACACCGAATCCAGTATCTTGAGCGAGAATCGCCGAAGACTCGTATCTGACTTCTAGCCATATACAATATTCACAAAAATCTTTAAGAAGTTCGAAGTGCATAAATAGATTCTGCTGTAGTAATCATCTGCCAGAACACTAATAAAATGTGCGACTTCTAAGGTCATGCGAAGTTCGCCACTCATTAACCGCTCAAGGAGAGGCGTATTCTATGCCAATCCCAAAATATCGTGTTTGATACAGAGGAATATAAATTACCGTTTGGCGTAGGCTCCCCTAAGGCGTGTGATCCTCATTCTCATGGCTTCGAGAATAAGGCATATCTTGAGGGAGTCAGTACCATTGAGAGTTTCTTTGACCTTATCGAAGTCTATATGCATGAGAGGCATGCGATCGTAACCTCCTTGGAAGACGGAAGGTTCGTCGTATTCATTATTGTTTTCTGCAGAGACTGATCTTTTTTCGAATAAAGAATAGTCAACGTTTTCAGCCATAAGATCCTCTACGTTGGTGTTAAAGAACTTCTCGTAGCTCATAACCTTCTTCTTGTGTTTTTCAAGGATATCTTCACTCTCAAGAGGCAATCCCTGCTGCAATTTCTCGGCTATGCTGATGAGGTCTGTCGAGATGTTATAAAACTTCTGGGTAATATGGAACCACTTCATCAGAGACTCCGTAAAGGTATTCTTTGACCCTACTTCGAATTATTTGAAGTCAGTTTGCATGCCTTGGTATCGGGCAGTAAGCCATTTGATATGATTCACCAATCTTTGGTTCTCTTACTCGAGGTTGGGCCGAGGAGTTTCGGCAACGATTTGTACCTCATTAAATCTAGCGGATTGCTGAGCAGCAATTTCTTCGATTCCCACAAGAGGATGGGTGATACTTTCAGGTTCCTTCTTCTCCTTTGCAGCTGAAGCGATGCTTGAGGCAATTACCTCTTCTTCTTCTTTGAGCTTGGACTCAATGTATTTCTCGTACACCTGAATTAAGAAAGGCTCCTTTTCATGAGGGTATAGAAACTCAATAAACTCAATTAATCGCTCTCGCAGTTCATCTACCCATTGCTTGGTGAAGATGGTTTTATAATTTTGATTCTCATGGGGTTGGATGTAGGCGAGGGCATAGTAGTCGAGGAATTCATTTGTTTTCGCCAGAGTAGATCCCCTGGTCTCGAGATAGTTCCTGAAGGCTTGGCGGGCTGAATTTTAGATAAACTTTTTTTTATCAGAGCTACTCGAGGTGCTGGGGTGTACAGTATAGACCAAAAAATAGATATTGAGATAAAACTCAAGTTTGTTGGTACGCTCGTCTTTTAATCTAATGTTGATGGGAGTGTATTTAGCGAACTTAGCAAAGAATGTCTACCTGCTTCCTGTATCGAATGCCTATAAAAAAAAAAAATAGAATAAAAAATAATTTCTATGAATAAAAAAGAACCCAATACACTAAATTATTAATAAATATAAATATATGAATAGTTATAAAATAGAATCATTCAATGTTCAAATGAATAGATATAGTAGAATTGGTTAGATGGATAAGTAATGTTAGGTTGTTCACTACACATTCAGTTGAGCTGTTTAAAAAATGTATATATTTATACCATATATCCACACATATACTTCGAAAGAAAGAAATACAATTATTAGTTTTACCTCTAAAAGCTGTTCTTTCAAATGTGTCTCTTGTTTAGGAGAAGGAGTGCTGTAAAACTCCTTCTGGAAGGCATCCAGAGTCTCTGGATAGTTGAACTTGATCAGGTACTCGTGAATTAAGTTGTTCATCGCCTCTTCGACTGTGCCTTGTTCTCTTGGGTGTGGGTTCTTTTTCTCATTTGTGTTCTGAGTGTTGGCTCGACGTTTATCGATGGGAGGCAATTTACTTTCCGTATTTTTGTCGAGATTATTGCGAGATCCGATCCTCTGGTTCGGTGATTTTAAATTGGTAGCTGAAGGTTTTTTCATTTTTTTTTAAAAAAATGAGTAAGTTATAGTTTATATTATATTAGATAATAATGTAATTTAATGTGATATATTGTGGTTGGTTAAGGCTTGAATCATTCGAAGTCATTTTGATTGTTTCCACTCTAATAAACACTAATATCCTTTTAAACTAATTCCTTTATATTAATATATTAGTCTTCTCTTTTTAGCATATGTCAATTTCCATGAAATGCTAAATACATAATTATATTTCTATTAAGATGTGAATTTAATATGAACTAAAAAAAAAGAGTAATTTTTCGATGCAGAATATATTCGCGATATGTCGATTATTTTATTATCGATCATAAATTCAAAAAAATATTTAGGATTTCTTTTTAATTTACTAAAATCAATCAATATCAGAGATCTTTGAAGTTGCACCCTTCAATACAAGCACTTAGGCACTCCATCGGATTCACAGGTGCACGGTATAAAAATTCTACAGAAATAACATAGAAATTAGCGATAATTAATTGAATTCATATTTTTATTCGATTAATATTTGTTTAAATATTTTATTGTTACTGAAAAATAGTTTTTGTTATCCTTGCTATTCTTTGATGCATAGTTTATTACAGGTTTCATTCTTACAAGATTATCTATGATTTATGTTTTATTTTTAAATGAAAAGGGAGTATTAAATAATAGAATATAAAAAAAAAGTCATAGAACTGAAGGGTCATTACATGGTAGACTCTTAAGAATCGCATCCTTTTTTACAGAAGAGTCGGTCTGGTTTGAGAGCCCCAAATAGTGTATTGCATTGTTCGTAACAGGTTGTTGACATTGATATGTATATTTAATATTTTTTTAGAGAGGTATATTATTGTATAGAAATAATTATAATTAAATTTAAACACTTATTATATTTTTTAAAGTTAAATTATGAGTTCAATTAGCAAAAACAGGATATCTAAAAATATATATATATATGTATATTTTTTATTACAAAAAAATAGTTAGATAATATAAATATAAAATTATTATTATTTTTTTTATTATCATTTGGCGTTGTATTTTTTCAGAGTTAGTACCTTGAGGAACATATTGCTACCGGATTTCTTAGAATTATTGCATCCCAAACCAGCATTTGTCGCTGTTTACTTAGCTTTACTTTGGGAGCCCACCTCCTTGGCTGACTGGAACAGTTGGCGTTGCGAGCAGGAATTACCATTATGCTGAAACACATTTGTATTTGCATTTGAATTCATTTCTTTATTCGAAATCGAAATCTTTCTGGTGCTTCTCAAAATCCGAGGATCAGAGTCGCTCTTTTTAATTTGACTGATGTCATTGAGATTTGTCTTCGACATTTGTCTTTTCTTTGGTTGGTTGATGTCGATTGTTTTCAGAGGGACGGTGGCTCCTTTGAGCTGAACCCTCTGGGATTTGCTCTGACATCTTTCTCGACTAGTAAGTTGTGCTTGGTTATTATGGGCTGTATTTATGGTATTTCTTCGGTCCTTCTCTAAAGGCGACTGATTGCTGGCCTTTTGGAATGGCTTCAACGTTATTTGACTCTTCTTTGACCTTCCATGCTGCGTCATCAGAACAGGTTGGTCAATTTAAGTCTTTTTATGATGAGTATTATTATTATTGCTGTTGCTACTTTTATATTAAAGGTTGCATTTGCTCTTCTGCCTGGACAGTGCTGGCTTACTGTTCTTGTTTTCCTTATTTTCACTGTGTTTCTTTTTCGAACTGTTCTTATGGATGGTTGAATGGAGAGCTTTCTTTTCGATGGATTGATAATGCAGCATTTCTTAATAAGCAGATTTCTTATGGTTTTTGTGGGCGAGTGGCTATTTCCTATTGACACCCGCAATACTATTGCTTTTGTTTTTGGGGTGTAGATGGTGATGTTTTCCATTTTGGGTCTAGCTGTTGTTCTTGAGATGTCCACTGTTATCATACTTATTGCTAAGGCAGGGTTTATTATGTTTATGAGTGTTATGGACATCCTTTACCATTTTGTTGTTATTGCGTTTTGACTTCTGAGTCTCTTCTCTCTTTTCGAAGTCGAGGTAACTCAAATCAATGGATTTCAGAAGTTTTTCAGCGAACTTTTTTACTCTGGGTCGATCCTGCTGGAAATAGTTTTAATTACTTAAATCATGGATCTAACCATTTTTGTCATCATCATCATCTTCGCCGTCGTCATTATCCTCGTTTGCCCTTTGCTCCTCATGGTTTCCTTGGTTCAGAATATTGGTTACTTTATTGTACTCAAGTTGCCTCTTCTCGTCCACGTACTGGTCTATTGTATCTGATATTTGGTTGATGAATAGGCGAGGCACCTCTGAGTGGTATTTATAATATTCAGTTAACATTGCGATTTTCCCTTCATACTCATGCTTCCCGTATATTCTGCGCAAATATTCAGAACTGGTCTGGAAGTTTTCCTCCTCTTCGACCCGAATGAGAAAAACGTTATGATAGCTATTGATGATGTCGTCAACTTTGTTGGCAAGCATAGGAACCACTAATGGGTGATAAGATGTATCGGAATATTTTTTATTAACGATGTTCTTTAGGTTCGTCTCTAATGTCAAATGGGCATCAAGACAGTATTAACAAATTGATTCTGAGAACACGTATTCGGAGGAAATCTGTTGGAGTGACATTGAGAGCGATGAAGCGAATCGGTTGGTCAAATATATGGTAAGTTAAATTATAATATAAATTTGTTAGTATTGTATGGCTTTATACTGGTTAAACGAATAAATTGTTATTTAAAAAAAAAAAACAAGAATGAGTTAGGCGTTGAGAAAAATATATTTTTAACCTACAATTTGGCAAAGTTAATTTGAAATACACAAAAATATTATTAATGATAATGATAATGATAATGATAATGATAAAATCGATTTTCGATTTCGGGAAAATAAAAAATAACAGAGAGAAAGAGAAAAACTCAAAGACATCTAAATATTAAATTATTATTGGTTGATTGGTTGATATTCTATTAACATCAGTATACCCTAAACACCACATAATACAATTATTTTAGACCAGTTAATGTCGAAATCATGATTGAGCTTTAACCCGAAGTGTCCAATACAGGTGAAGCATTCTTTTGAGTAACGCTCGAGTCAACTGACTTTGTGCCACGACATCATAAGGGATATCCATAAGCAGCGACTTCATTTTTTCAATCATATTCTCTTCGTAGTTTGTTGCCTCTGCAATTTCTATTCTATAGTCGATTGTTTAGTCCTCTTCCTATTTCGGTAGATTCTTCAGAAGTTCATCGCAGACTTCGAACAGCAGCTCCCAGCTCTTCAGGAGGACCTTGAGATTCTCGAGAACTCGAATGTGGGTGGCCACCCCAAGTCCGTCGCTCATCAGCTCAACCAAATGTTTGCCTCTCCTCTTGTTGATCATACTTTTTGGCTGGAGTCCCGATGAGGCCTGCTTGTCTTCCTTCTGGCTTTTTTTCGATGTAAGATACTTAAATTTGCTCATAAAAATATTTTCTGCCTCTTTGATTCGCGAGCTACTTTCTCTTTTTTTCTCGATCTCAAGGATCTCTTGCTCGCTAATGTACTATTTTTTGCAGTGCGAGTATAGTCTCACGTGCAGCACAATCAGCATCAGCAGATTCAGCCGATGGATTTGAGGCGATTCAAGTTTGTTAGCAAGTTGGTAGCAGTCCAGTTCATCGAGGAGAAAACAGACTAAGGCGAACTATCGGACATACTCGCCCCGTTCTTCACTGACGTACTTTTTCACTCGAACTAAACTCTTCCCAATGTCCATACCCTTATGCGTTTAAAGTATCTCGATGATTTGTTCGTGCTCGTTGTAGAAGCCTGTGGCGAACAGCCTGTTTGTTTGGCTGTTTAGCAAGTTATGTATGCATTCGACCCACTTATTTCCTAGGTCTTGGTAGAACATCTCTTCATTATCCTTGATAAGGATTGAAGAAATGGAATCTTTTAGCTGTTTGGTTTCGTTAATCTTTTAGAGAGGGAGTTTAAAATCGATTTCCTCGGTTAATATCATATTGTTCGCAATGATGCCCAACCCAGAAGTAATGTTCCTTGCGAGAGAAGGAAATGCCAAAATCGAAGGTTGCAGCTTACCCACAATTTCTTTAAGTATAAAACTTCTCAATGGATTATTGGTTTATTAGGAAGGTCTCTTTTTTGCAGTGAGCTTCCTGAAGAATAAATCGTGCAGGGCATTTTTCATTTCCGATACAATCAGAGTGAGTGTGTGTTTAAAATTAATGTCCACTTCTTCTTTTACAACAATGTTAAATTAATTATATATTTTTTTAATTATAATCAGTTTTCTGATCAGTACCGCACCCAGACACAAACACACCGAGAAATGTTGGCTGATAAGATTTTCTTTCTTCAGACTCGTATAACCACTGACTCCGAATAACGATTTGTATGACTTGGCCGGGGGCCACTCCTTATAGAGTTTGTTAGATTCGTAGATTAAAAAGATGCTAAAAAGTAGGTAGAGATTCGTCGTGGCTTTATTCACATTTAGTGACAGATTTTCCATGAGTGACTGAGATTTGCTAATGTTAAAGGCAGAACGTACGACATCATATATGAAAGCAAGCTTTCCCGCCTTGTTTTCAAAATCAGACCAATGCCACATGGATTTCAGGTACTAGGTAAGTTACACTTGCTTGAGGGTCTGATATTTTTAGTGGAGTGCAAGATGCTGCTACATATCGGGAATAGAGTTGTCCATCGTCCACCAGTCCACCCCTTCAGGGCCTTTATCGTTTTTGACTCGGTCCAGCATTGTGCTCTGCGTCGGGAACACGACTCTTGGGGTCAAAAAGCAAAAATCATACACTTCTTCGCTGCATCGTTACTCGAGTTCTTGCTTGAGCTTGGTGGTTTTATTGACTATGTTATTCTCGAGAACTGTATTGCCATCAAGCACTGGCAGCGACATTGAGCAATCCAAGTATCTCCTGTTCTGCAGGCACGACGTGGCCACATGGTACTTGTTGATCTCGTTCTCGACGACCTTAAGCTTGTTGAATATAATTTTATTATACATAGAGTTGAAGTTTAACTTCTCCAAATTTTGCTCGTTCTTCTGCAAATTCAACTTGGTGGCAATCACCTTTTTCTTGGCGTTCGTGATGTCGCTCCTGAACATCTCGAGCTGTTGCCCGTACGCTCTAGGGAGCTGCAACACCCCGTCTAGCTCAGAGGAGAAATTGGTGGTTACTTCTTCGATCAGCTATTCGCTTTCGTTTTCCTGGGCTATGAGACCTTCTGCCTTGGTCATTAGAGCTTCTTTCGAAGAGTTGTCTCGCAAGGTATCCACGAGATATTTGAAAGGATTGAAATCCGGCTTGCTAAAACCTTCAGCATCTTGGTTACAGAAGTCCTGAACTTTATCGATAGTCTATTTTACAGAGGAGCTTTCCATATTTTTCCTCTTTTTTTTTATATTTACCTGTTTTGATATTATTATTGTTATTATATTTTGTGTAATATATAAATAAACAGAATATCACAGATTATAACATATAGATTTATCTATTTTTTTGTTCTTTTCACACAATGCCTAAAGATATAGATATAGATATGAATAAAAAAAGTATGATCAAAATTAACAAGTTTCAGATATCGATAACTGTTCGCCTTTTCTTATTTCTGAACTTCTTCTTATCAATCTGCTTGTTTCTCAATGGTTTACTGGGCTTTTGTTTCTCCTATTCTCTGTTGCTGTGTGGCCGGTACCTGGCGTTATTACCTTCTTGCCCCTCTTCTTACTCTGCGATTCCTTTTTTCTCCAGCTTTCCTTTCAGCTAAAGCACTGCGATCCGAGTCTGTTCGTCCACATACTCCTTCATTGCGAGCACCTTGCTTTCCTACACCTGAAAGCCGTCTAACTTTTTCCCAATATGATGCTCGATGCGCTGATACTCCTGGACATCGTACTGAGTCACAAAGGTAAGGGCCCGACCTGCTCTCCCAGCACGAGCCGTGCGGCCCACTCTATGAACATAATCTTTCGCGTTCATAGGCAAATCGTAGTTGATAACGCAGTCCACTTCAGGGATGTCCAATCCTCGGGATGCTACATCTGTGGCGACTAATATATTACTATCCTTTGACTTGAAACGCGCGAGAGAACCGAGTCTCTTGCCTTGCGACATTTGGCCGTTGATGGTGACTGCCTTGTAGCCGAGTTTCCTCAATAGGATACATATTTTTAAGGCATTCATGCAGGTGGCAGTAAAAATTATCAACTCGTTGCCAATTTTAGTGGAGAGAATGTAAGCGAGATAGACTTATTTGAACTTTGCTGGAATGAATAGATATTCTTGGCTAAGATTTTCAACTGTCTGGTACTTGCGATTCACTTATACCTTAACTGGGTCTCTCAACGACGCTCTCTCCAGCTTCTCAACTTTATTGGTCATTGTTGCTGAGAAGAGGAAAGTATTCCTGTCTTCAGGAATGTTTTCCAGAATTTTGTTGATTTCTCTCTCAAAATCCATCGACAACAATTTATCAGCCTCGTCCATAACAAAAAACTTGACATTACTCAATTTGAAGGATTTTGTGTTTTCAATATGGTAGACAATTTTTCCGGGAGTTCCGATGACCACATGGGGATTTTGATTTAGCAACCTCTCTTGACTCCCAATATCAATTCCACCCACTATTGTAGCTGTCTTCAGACCAATACCAGCTCCGATGGCTTTAAAGTGATCAGCGATCTGCACGCAAAGCTCCCTGGTTGGGGAGAGAACAATCGCAAAAAATGGAGTAGGCCTAGAGATAGATTAAAAAAAAAAAAATATGTCTAATTATTCGATTACTTTTAAAGGAGTTTTTGAAGAATTGGAAGTGCGAACGCGAGTGTCTTTCCGCTCCCTGTTTCAGCCAGTGCGATGATATCCTTTCCGTTGAGAGTGTAAGGCAGTGATTCTCGCTGGATCGGTGTAGGAATTTTATATGATAGTCTTTCAACGGCTTGAAGCAACTCAGTGCAGAGGCCAAGCTGTTCGAATGTCGAAATTTCCTCAGGTTTAGGTTGTTAGTCCATATTTGTCAATCTCTTTTTTATTTATTGTTTCTTGATAATGAAGTTGTCCTATTTCACCAATTAACTTGTAAATATATAGGTGTGTATGTTTATTGTAAATATGTAATATTTCCTTAATGTATAATTGTTGATTATAATCGAATCCCTCAAAACTATAAGAAGTCGTAATGTTAACATTGTATTTTAGTAGTTTGAAATCTAAATTTTATTATTATTATTATTGTTATGATTATTATTGTTATTATTTTTATTATTTATTATTTTTATTATTTTTTTTTTTTTTTTTTATTATGATTATTCCATCCCACTATTTGTTTAAAAAAGTGTGATAAACTATGGGGGATTCATTTCTGTTCGACATAGAATATATTTTAAAAACAATACATTACTAATATTGAAATACTTTATTATAATGTCAAAAGTATTTTTTTTCCCCATATCGTTTAAAATGATATAAGAAGAAATACATTTTTCAGTAAATAAATAGTTAGTTTAAAAAAAAATATTTTCTATTTTTGTATCCATATTGCTAGATTTGAAAATCTTTCACACACATCCTACTAATATGAGCAAATTCATAATAAAAATAGATTTTGTTTCCCCAATCTGACTGACATTATTTTATTAATATTATTTCACCATATATTTTAAATTTACTGATTAAATACAGGGAATCAATAAAGATTTTCTTTTATATTGAAAAAATTATCTTATTTCTATATTTATCATCCTCACTTTTGTATTATTTTTTATATATTTACAAATTAGAAATGCAATACCCCGTGAATAATTCCCCGTGGCATTATCCTCCAATAAATTATGCGGGGAAACAACACTGTTTGATGAACGAGTTTGTGGTTGTACCACACATGAATTTTCCTCACGAAGCCATAACTAGGAAATTCATGCACTATAATTATCAGAGCTCCTTAAACTATCAAAATCTCCGCATTACCGATTTGGAAGGTGCATATCAAATAAATTAGGAACAGAGAACCCGAAATCTAACAGATTTCGAAGAAAATCA
>JAHDVE020002943.1:0-93391 GCA_022606495.2 Halesus radiatus | reverse complement strand
TGTGTGGTAAAACCATGTATGATCGAGTGAAAATGTTGAGATTCGTAAAGAATGCAAGGCTGATGTAAGCGTAGTGAACAAGATTAAGAAAGGGACGCTTAGATGGTTTGGGCATGTAGAGCGAATGAACGAAGAAAGGAGTGTAAGGAGAATATATGACGCGAATGTGAATGGAAGAAGAAGCCGGGGACGCCCGAGGAAGACATGGCACGATCAAGTGAATCAAATGCTCGAGTCGGGCCACGTCAGAAGTCGGAATAACAGAAAAGAATGTATGAGGCGTTGTATGAATGTGAATGAAGCAAGAAATTTATGCCAAGATCGAGTTGTTTGGCGGTCCGTCCTCTCTGCCAACCCCTGCAGGAAAACGACGTGATGGTTAGTTAGTTAGTTAAAAATAAAATAAAATATATTTTGATGATACGGCCAACGGAGCGCGATGATTTTAAAGAAAGATTTAATACATGACCACTATGGACAGGTCGCAGTTAAATCTTTATAATATATGTCAGGTGGTCATATATTACATATTTATATAGAAAATCTACCAAATTTCTTTGTTCGATTAAGAAACCTCGGAGTGGGAGTAAAGAGATGACCGTTCAAGCAAAACGAGTTGGTTACATTGGTTACAATATTTCACACAGCGCCTGCGTCGTAAATAACTTAGACATAATCCATGTTAATATATTACCATATTATTTTAAAAGCCACATTTAAATAATTTCACAAACGTCCGTTTTGAATTTTGGTTTCAATAAATTACTGTCAAATTTACAATTGCGACATTAGTGGCGGCTCGTGACTTTTTAGCATGAAATATTGGAAAAGAAACTCGACATTATTGAATGTTGTTGCTGCCGAAAATGATATTTTTTAATCGTTTTTTTATGAAGATTTTTCAGCAAACAAAACAAAAATCATCTTCAACTAGAACAACATCAATAAATCCGTTTTTGTTTAAGCCCGGCGCTCTAGCATAATCAAAATCCATAAGCCACCGAATATGGCATCACGTTAGTGATGTTCCTATCACCAAAGAATATACTTTGATATTCGAGACAGCCGTAGATTTCGTGATAAATAAATTTCGAAGAACTAATTTAATCTGATTTACCTACACAATGAAAAGGTAAAAATTGTTTTCTTTAAATTCGATAACTATAGATGAGTTCCACAGCCTGAAGTCCATGGGTCTATGGAACCCCTAATATTGGGTAATGGTGTAAGAGAAACGGAAGAGGACGAAGTAGAGTGGATAAGTTCTTGGCTGTCAGTGCAGTGCAGTCCATAAAGCCTATAAAACTCTGCAAATCACAAGAAAAGTCAGGTAAGCGGGTAGGTATCTACTTGTCATGCGGACATTAGTCTTTTTATGTCTATTACACGTTATTCATCCCACAAAGATAGTATCCTAAGTGATCCTTATTTGAGTCTAAAGTTGTGATCAAAGCGTCACTTCTAATGTTCTGTTAGTGTAAATATTTAAGTGTTACAGAAAGTTTTAATTCTGAGCATTTTGTTAAAATCAATTAAAGTATCGCGAGGATGAAATAAAATAAATGAAAACAAAAATTTATTTCCGTGCAAGTTTTTCTAAATGTAGGTAGGTGCTAAAAGTACTTATTCGTTCCCAGGTCTGGCAGTTTCGTCTCCCCTAGCCAGAGCTCTATCGATCCTCAGCTTACTTAGTTTGTATGCGAGGGTGGATTTCATCCCTAGATTGTTATACACCCCCTCACCCTTTATGCGCTCCTGGCCGCTCCAACCAGACGCGAGGCTCTTGAGGAGCGGGGGTTGGGGATAGGAGGATTGAAGAGGAAGAGGGTGAGACACATGGCTCCACAAACCCTCGATGGTTTCGAATAGTTGTGCAGGTAGGTACCCTATTACCCATCCCTACTGCACATGCGGAATATAATATGTATATGCTATACCGTAGAATAATACATTTAGTACAATACGAAAAAGAATGTACCTAGTAAAATAGGCAATTTTATATTTGAACATATTATTGGTTGACTCTTTGTTTTTCAAACACTTTTATGCATCTTAGAAAATTTATATTAAAGAAATCATTTATTAGAAGTTTTATCAAAATAAAAATAAAACTCTATGGAGGAGATCCGCACTTGGTTTGGTTTCAAGGGTTTGGTTTACTACGAGTAAACTTCGCACTAAAATATTCGATATCAAATAAAAGTACCCATGAAAATGATGACAGTGATATTAAGGTATTAAGGTATTAGGGTATTAAGTAGGTACCTACAAAAGTAATTAAAAAATAGTAACAAATGAGATAGGTAGGTAGGTACCGACAAACATATGTAACGAATGAATGAAGAAAGGAGTGTAAGGAAAATATATGACGAGAATGTGAATGGAAGAAGAAGCCGGGGACGTTCGAGGAGTACATCGCCCGATCAAGTGAATCAAATACTTGAGTCAGGCCATGTCAGAAGTCGGAATAACAGAAGAGAATGTATGAGATGTTGTATGAAAGTGAATGAAGCAAGAAATGTATGCCAAGATCGAGTTGTTTGGAGGTCCGTCCTCTCTGCCTACCCCTACGGGGAAACGGTGTGGTGGTTAGTTAGTTAGTTAACAATAGTTTCTGTCATGAAAATTATGTGGTTTACTATATGCACCTACTAACGTACTAGTTTTTCTTAGACTTCCGTACAATAGTCATCTCGTGGTTAAGCTATAACTTCTACGTAAGCGAAAGTAAAGTTCATACTAGTTCGCAAAAAAAAAATTGAGGCTACCTAGAATACTTGTGTTTATGCTTCCTGCTTACATTATATATAATTTAAGACTTTCGTGACCAATAGTGATGCGCTTTTAAGTTTTGGGGAAGAAGTCGTTTGTGTTACCTTCTTCACCTTCAGCTAATGCCTGGGATTTCTTATACCCAAAGCTTTTATACTGGGTATATTTTTATTATTTAACTCTCATTATTATTATTTAACCCGATGAAGACACGTGTTGTCGTCTGGTATAACCGGTGATGTGCATCCCATAAAGGTCGAAAAGCTGTGCCCACCCTGAGAAAAGTAACGACTCATAAATAGAAAATTAAAATAGCAACAAATATCTAAGAAGTGGGTTATAACGTATACGCTCTTTTATTCAGATTGTCACAAAAATCGACGAAAGATGATAAAAAAACAGTCGTTTTCAATTATTCAACGCGTAATTCATACTCGAACTTGAAAAACTGTACATAGCCTACCTTTGGTCATATGGCAATGCTCGTATTTTGATTTTCAGAGTATATAGGCTTTAAATCTGGATTTAAGCCCGCCCGTCTTTTGGGTTATTATTAAAAAAGAAGGTTAAAAAAAACATCGGTTTTTTTCATTAGTGTGACTAGTAACGTAACTTGTATGGGAGAGACAAAAATATCCGAACACATCCGTTAGCTTCGACTAACCTCGAAATACCAAACGAGAAGACGCAGGAACAAAATTGACGTATACGAATGTTTTGTGGGTTTCATGTATAGCTTTTTTGGACCTGAACGTACGGGATACGCCTTGTTGTATACATTCGGGCGATAATATAGCGGCCGTATCGCGTACGTCCGTATAGGTAGAACGGTTAAGAAACGATTAAGGTAAATATCAACTTCTGGAGTAAAAAATAGAACGATAGAATCACTATCGGGACATGTGAGAGGGCTGAAGGAAAAGGTACATGGAGAAAATTAAGGAAAGAGAAAGGATTGGTGTTTCTTCATCAAACCGATCGGTATAGATAGAATTTTCCACTCTGGGAAAAACTATTCAATGTAACCGGTAAATCACTTTAATACTTCACAAAACAAGCATTAAATGTAGTTTAAAAAAAGCAAGGTTCTCAGGAATGGTAAATGCTTTATTATTGAAACGAATTTTTTAATGACTTTTTTGTATAATAATCGACCGGTTAAAATTCTTACTTCTTCATAGATATTATGACTTACCCACCATTTTAATATCATTAAGGTTTTTGCTAGTAATCATGTACCTAGTATTTATGTACCATGTTTTAAAACACCATAAAAATATTTAGGCAATTTACACTTCACAAGGAGGAGTATGTGTATATAACGAATGACCTTAATATTTATATTAGAGGTATTAAACAACTTTTAAAGTAACGTGTTATTTTGAAACGCGTTTAAGCCTTTGATGAATATTCAAACGTAAAAGAGGTTTTTGTTTAGGTTAGTAACAAATATCATACTGACGAGTTATCTTTGACAAGAATAAATTACAATATATTACATGGATAAAAACATAACATAATATATAATTACAATATGTGTTCGCACATTGTCACAGCCGTGAATATCTTCCAATTAGAATACAGTAGTATTAGTACCTAAGTTGTTTTACTAAACGTAAATTAGTATACCTAAGAATAATTGCTTTCAGTATTTTCCATGTGAACATAGTCTTTAAAATAGTCAAATACGCCATACTTACTTACTGTGCTATGTATGAAATGTAGGTCTGAATATTTTTACGTAATAATGAGATGACGAACTCAAATTTTATAAACAGTATGCTGGAGAATACTTAAAAGATAAAGCGGTATTGTTGGAAATCTCCGTGAAGGGAAAAAGGTCGTAAATACGTCAAGAATAACGCGATAATTCCTTTGAAATTATTGAACCATAAATAAAATCACCTCGAATAAATTCCCAACATCTGACAGTAAAGGTGGACAGGTCCCGGGTAATGGAGACGGTGCTTGGATATAAAACGGCCACGGGAAAACAAAACGAAGCTTTTGAATTCAGAATATCGACCTTAATTGGACGCTGCAAGATGTAAGATTAAGGAGCATTCCTGCCTTCATTAAATTTGGTCTTTTTGCAAAAATAAACCATTGTTTTATGGCTTCCGAAGAATAAAATACATAATGATGGATTGAGGAAGGTACGTAAGTGATTAATTAATGCGTTCATTACTCACTTAATGGTTGAGAATTTATGGAGTTTTCCTATAATGTCGGCTATCATTAGAATTAAAAATATATATTATCAGATACTTTGTATGGCGTAATTTATGTGAAAATTCACCCCGAGGACGTTGCATAAATATTAATTCGTACGGTACACCTCAGTGATTCACAACGTGGACAATTATTTTGGGGGACGATTTTATATAGTTTTGGGCCATAGGCATACTTTGTGGATTTACTTTTATTTAAACACTTAGATAAATCAGCTGTTGTTAAGATCTACGTTTGATGCAAAAGTTTCCGTTTTGTAAAATTCCAAAAGGTTCCGTGACAGCAAAACCGACCGAGCAAAATTTTCGCGACTTCTAAAGTGACTTGCCCTAGAGGGGTACGTTGTCATGAGTTTTAATGTATTAGGTACTATAAAAAAAAACATTTGTTGTGACCAACATGTTGATTGAGAATAGACGTTATATTATTGATAAAGGGAAGTGACGTATGCAACAAAAAATTGTTGCACTAAAAATAAACGGAATTCCAATAAAAAGAATTTCCCATTTTATTAACAATTAACCCCTCCTTCCTTCTACATCTTATTTATGTTATGTAGGAAGTACAGGAAAAAAACGCTTACAGATGGCGTAAATTCAAATATTTTAGAAATAAACACTTTTAGAACTTGATGTTTTTAAATATTGGGGTGGATTGTTTGCGGGCGCGTGTACATATAGAATTTGAAATATAATAAATTGTTATTTTATGTTTAAAGCTTAAAAAAAACTTATAAAAATACTGTAGATGTTAGTTTTACAGTAATATATTATATTTTTAATAAGTTTTTTGAAGAACTTCAGCTGTAAAACGACCGTAACAATGTAGTCCATTTCATATTCCGTTTGTATACCTACCTACAAACAATTCATTTCAATACTTAAAAGCCTTATGAGCAAAGTGTATGTTTTTTTCTAAAGCATCTAAACCAGTGCTCCGCAACCTTTTCTCATCTACGGCACACCAAAATTCTTCCTAGAATTCCGCGGCACACCAAAATTTTACAATAAATTTTCGTATATTGCATTTGACCGCGGCACACCTGTATTCGGCTCACGGCACACCAGTGTGCCACGGCACACCGGTTGCGGAGCACTGATCTAAACTATCGCCATCTATGAGTGCGTATTACGTTTCGTTTAGCTTTAAGTTAACGGATTCACTCTACGCCTAGACCTCGGAGTATCGGGACCTAAAGCCTGGAATGAACTGCCGCATGAATTAAGAATTATCAAAGACTTGACAGAATTCAGAACTAAACTTAAAACGCATCTTTTCAGACAATCATATCCATAAATTGAAGAAATGCACCCGTAAATTGCATAACTAGGCTAGCAGGTTAGTGCTCACCTAAAGTCACTTAAAGAAAAAGTTTAAAAAATTGACACATCGGCAAATACGTCCATAGCCTGCAACACTGTAAATAACTAAAAGTGTAAAAAAATGTTAATACCCATGAAAATTTCTTACAATTTCTAGATTCATTTTATAAATATTTTCCAGTCCTAAATATTATAAGTATTTCAAATAAATACCAACTCTTCCTGTGCCACCAATATTCTAATAATTGTAACATCAATAGAAAAATAGAAAAGATCGATAAAATAGCAACTTTAAAAATATCATCTCTATACTTAAATTTTGTAATAAATCTGTGTTCACCTGAAGCGACCTGCCAGGTGAGTATATTTTTCTGTATCTATGTTTGTACATAGTTGGATAAATAATAGGAAGTAATATTTGTACAGCGCCCTTGAGGTTTTTTTTCACAAAAATGACATTATTCAACTCATCCGATTATTATTATAATTATAATTATTATTATAAAGTGAAAATAATATTTGCAGGGAAATAAAACTACAACAAAAAAGGATTTTTCATGCTTCATAGAATTTTATTAACATACTTCACACGATTTTCTATCTCAATGTTGATACCTAAGACAAATTTATGCTCGTTTAATGGAGGTACGTAGGTACTTACTTTTCGTTTTCTTAATTAAATATATGTTTTTTTAATCGTTTTAAATTGAAGTAAAACACATATCTGTAAAAAAAGTAAGAAATGTTAGTTCAATGCTTTTCAGTTCAAAATCTGTAAAAATCTTGAAATAAGCCTTGTACCATTTTGATTTGTGACTGATGTAAACTGACGTAATTTCCCATGGGGTAGGTTCGTAAGTGTGAAGAAATTAACTCCTGTCCATAAATGATTCAGCTGCTAAAAGTGTCTAGACCAGCAATGGATGAAAGTGTCAACTGAATTGTAACACATAATGCCATTAAGTGTAACACATTATGTCATTTACTGTCCAATAAAATCAATAGTTACATTGTACGAGGAACATGCGCAGGGGACAAAGAATGCGATCTTACTTTTCTCTCGATTCGCATAACTTATACTTAATGGCTATTTTAAAAACCATAAAAATATCTACACAAAGACCGAAATGACTGAAGGAGCGTTGGTAATTCGCACTAATAAAATAACTTACTTCCAAACATCATAAAATGTATTCCACATATGCTGACGCTAACTGGCTGCCATCCAAATTGGTAAAATCAGGGGCGGTTGGTGAGTTTTCAAATGTCAGAAAGAAACCGAGTTCAAATCGTGTTTGCCTCTAATATACTAATATTATACTATGGTTATATTCGTCATTGTTTATGTAATTATATTTTTACAGTAAGCATAACAATTATTTTTCGGACTTTGAGGAATCTCATCATACATTTTTAGTCCCTCTATACTAGTTCTGTGATTCTGTTGTTCTCATATCCAGTGATTTAATTCTATTTACATTACTGATTTCATAATAATATACATTTTTACTAAAAACAATTTCATCCATATAATATTTTGGAATTTGGTTATTCAGAATTTTATGTTTAAAAATTAACATTGTATAGTAGTCTCTTTATATATTGGAATCCAATGAAGCTCTTCTCCCATTTGATTGATTCTTGTATATTACTTTTCCTTAGTATACATTTCATAGTCATGTTTTAAATAATTTCTAGTTTGTTTAGATTTCCTTCATTGGCCAAATATAATATCGTAGAGCAGTAGTCCAAATGTGGAGCAAGTATTGTTTTGTAAATTAGCTCTCCAGTATTTCTACTTAATTTACTTATTAGTCTTCCAAGAAAATTTACCTCTGTTGATGCCTTTTTTAACAGATATTCAAAATTTGTTGTGAACGATAGTTTTGAATCCAATATTACATCCTGGTAATAATATTAATATTATAGGTTTATAAATACCTTCATCATCAATTGTCAAATTTTAACCCCACGTTATGCGATTTATTGCCTATATCCATATGTTTTGTTATGGGTGCATTCAGTTTTAATTTGTTTGTTACCAGCCATTTTGGTATATTCTGTAGGTCTTCTTTTATTTTATTTATTGCGTCAATGTAATCTTCACATGAAATGTATATTAACGTATCATCTGCGAATAGTCTGATTTTCCAATTTTATATGGTTTTAATTAAATCATTTAAATAAACAATAAATAAAATTGGGCCGAAAGCCGACCCTTGAGGAACACCTATATAATTTTTTATCGGTTCTGATACTGAACGTTCAACTTTTGTTACCTGTTTTCTTCCTTGGAGATATCCTTCGAAAGACATGGAGCATACTCTGATTTCCCCACTACATAAACCATGATGATACAATTTTTTTCATCCTTTTTTCAGGTTTAAATGCATTCATTTAGGTATTTATGAAATACATTATGTAGGTATGACATTAACAATTTAAAATGTGTTAAGTTATTTTCTTTTTATCGACAGAAAAATGCTTAAACAACTGAAACAATACGGTAACCCTTTCGTGTCATCTTGAGATCGAAAGGGAGTTTTCAAGCTTGGTAATGGGATGGTTATTAATGCAAAAGGGTAACCAAGGATGTATTTTTAGGATGAAAATTTGTAAAACAAGTAAAAAATTAACGATATTTTAAATATATAATCTATGAGGCTGAAAAGCTATTCCCACCTTTAGTTTTACAGATTTCGCAACAAAATGATTTTTCCAGACATCATTTTACCGTATGAAATTATTCCTGCTTGGCAAATTTATAATTCTCAGTTGCATTTTGCCTTCAGCGCTATATCACTCACACGTTATGGCCTGATTAAATATAATAATCAACATTTGAAAAGCTACAGCCTACCCTTCGTCAAGGAACATTCCACTCCACTGCTAAATAGGAACATAATACTTACCAAATAGGTTTGAAAGAGTTTTTGAGTAGTGAAGCCACTCAAGATAAAAAAATATAAAATGATTTGGTATATACTCGTGGATATAAGTCTTAAAAATAATTAGTGATACCTAAAATCATTTAGATTAGAATGTTTCCAATTAAAAATAATACACGCTTGATTAAAGCACGAATAAAAGTAATCATCAGCGTATCGTTGAATTTATTAGTAAAACAAATTAATAGTTACTTTATATATGTGCTGCGAATGTATTTAATCACTTTGGAAACTTGCACATTCAATTAATATGTTATTCTAGAAAATCTCAATTGTTACTTTCCATTCTGTTTAATATAACGGATGAAAGAGTTAATTAAAAATAGCAAACTGATATTTCATGACTTGTGATGGAAGTTTATTTGTAAGGTGAAGATAATTGAGCAGGTTTGCGATATCCCAATAGAACGGCTGTGCTAATTTCATAAAGCCAAAGCTCACGGTTTGAGAGTTTTTGCTGCGTTGATTAAAGGGGGCGCTCAAAAATATACACTTTGTAGTCTGACGTGTAGTTCAGTGACGCTTAGCATCTTATGTTGGTACTCGTCCAGGACGAGTAGTCTATAATCTTATCTATATATGAAAATGAATGTTTGTCTGTCTGTCTGTCCTCGATTTTACTCGATCGATTTTGGTAAAAATAGAAGTTTATTCTTATTTGTACTGGGAAGGTTTAGAGAGTAATTTGAATCCAATATGTAAAACTGCGGCTATAACTTTTTAAAATTAATATGAAAAACATTGAACCATATATGTTGTATTGAGGTTAGCCCATAGATATAAGGCTTTGGTTAGTCACAGATTACATATTTAAATGAAGAAGGGTTGTTTGGGAAGAATATTTTCAAAATGGAAAACACAAGTAGGTACCAACTTAAGAACTTTATTATTTAGATATATTTAAAAAAAAATGAATGTTTGAAATGATATAAAATTTTCAGTTTTTTAAATTTTTTATTTAGAGTTGGTAATAATGGTCACGAGGCATTACTTTCGCTCTCAAATGAATTATGAAAATAACCTTGCATTGAAATAAAAAGCAGATAAACTTCTGTTATTTTTTGAACACCAAAAATATAATTCTACTCTAAAGTGATGCTAACGTGAAGTTGGGTGATGCATGGAAGATTTTCAACTTTGCAAGTAAGTAACGGATACGTACGAGTACACCTATTATTATTTGAAAGGCGACTGGCAGCCGGGAGTGTATAGAGCAGATAATATGGTATCAGCAGGAACGGGGATGGCTGAAAGGAAAATAATCTATCAAGACTACAAAATTTAGTGGTGCGTAAATTACAGCGCTTCCTTCGACTGAAAGACCCGTCTTCAACGCGAAAAGCACAGCATCAAAGTATACCATCAGACTAAACCATTCAATAAAAACAGTCAAGTGATTTCTAAGAACATCAAAAGACTTCCACTTTGCAGGTAAGGTTTTTGTTACTCAGTTGCGTGTTGCTGTTTGAAAAGTTTGATGCTTTGTGTTTTAAGTTCTTGAGGAGGTGGACGGATTTATAAGGAAATTTACGACCTGACTCCGAAAAAAGGTTCGCGATTGAAATCCCCTCCAAGGTGGGTGGAGATATGTACATGATATATGGATGAAGGTTTTTGTACCTACGTTTAAATATGTATAGAAGGTATATTGAAATAAAAGCAAAGTGGAGGCTGGAAAATTACGTTAATTTACAGAGTAGATTTTTTTTAAATGGCAAACCAAAAAAAATATACGATTTTTTTTTTTAAATAACTCATTTCACTACTTTGCTTTGTCCGAAATTTTGGAAATAAATACAATATGACACAATCAAAATATATATACATATTTTGTCTTTCTTGGGTATTATGTAACAATTTCTGGATATTTTGTTTGAAGAGTTTTATCCACTATGCGCTTTTGTTACTTCATTTTATTATTGCGCTAACACATCCGTGTCATTCATTAGCGTTCTTAAAACTATCTTAAATTAAGCAGGTAAATTAGATCTTACTAGGTGATGGTAGTGAGTGTGGTGATTTGGTGACATGAGATGATGATATCTTCAATAAAGAGAAAAACCAAGTTTAAACATTCCAATATTAATACATATTTTAAATTGTGCACCTTAGAAACTTTAGAAATAAACAAACAAAAAAAATCTCAAATTAATTTTGTAAACAAAATAATAGCACCCTGTAAATCACATTTGTTAACCATGTTTCCTAGTTATTTTGACTCCTCCTACCGCCCCCCTCCCCAGCCGAATCACCACTACCACTACCTAATAATGTCTAATTATTTCTGTTCTTGTTTATTTTAAGTTAGTTTTAAGAACGCTAGTGAATGACAAGTATGTGTCGAAACGCGGTAATAAAATAAGTAACAAAAGTACACAGTGGATAAAACTCTTAAAACAAAAATCAAAATATTGTCTAGTCTTGTTTTTCAAAGATCCATAGCTTTGTGGATAATATTTTTTTGTCATTTTCATGACGTTAGAGCTCACCGATCTTTTTATATAAATGATAGTTTTTGCTGCTGCAGAAAAAAAATTTGCTTTTAAGTTATGATGGAATGTTATTATTATGTTCTCTATTCTATGAATAATGTTAAATTTCTTTGAATCAAAAGAATGTCTGCATTTTCTGTTAGTTCATAATAATCTGCCCTAAGAAAACTTACGTCGGTATTAGTTAAAACTATAGGCTATAGATGTAACAACAAATTGAACACAAAGTGCATACATTATTTGAGAGATAATAATTAATAAACTTTTTAGAATTCTTTTGGTATTGTAGTCATATTACTATCTACTTTTATGCATTTATTGCTTTGTATAATTTATTTATAATATCAGTAATTTTTTCATCAAAATGCTTTAACTATTCGTAGGTAAGTAGGTACGAGAAAAAGTTGTGTGGTTATAAAATATTCCAATGAAATATTGCGTGAGTTTTATTCTAGCCCATGATTAGATTAGGCAAAAATACTTGTTTGATATATTTCTTTAATTCTTTGATAGCTTTATTCCGTGTGAAAAAAGCAATAAAAAAACGCCAAATGTAGGCATCTTACTCCGCAAGAAATTCACATGAATTTAAGGAGTCCTAATAATGTTCTCACATCGAATATAATTCATCACTTATCTACGGCCTTTGTGCTTTGTAAATGGGAGTGTCTGCTTCATATCGTATTGGGAAAAAATCCACCTTTTCTATTAAATAAATTAAGAAATTTACGACCGGCTCGGCATGGCATATCTCGGATATGACAGCTGAATATCCCGAATAAGAAAATCCATTTACGGAATGAAAAAAATAGGCTCTTGAGCCCAAAACGACCAAAAACTCCAACCCTCCAAGTTGAAGTCACATAAATTTTCCACATTTAAGCCGACGTGTCCGAACCGATCCCATCCAAAGATGGTGGATAATTTATTTAAAAATATGGATAAGGTTTATTTTTGGGTGGGTATTAAATGAACGAGAAAAAACTCTTAAATTCCACGACTGTCTATTGGAGGTTGGGTTTCAACATAGTATCAGCTTACTCAGATATTATATTTTTATATCGCCATGTGAAGTTACCCACGTCTCGGGCGGACAGTGGCGTCCCATCTGTAAATATAAATACTTTCTATTAGAGCAATCTATTAACCGAAATAAAAATATATTATTTGAAACTACATTGGAAACTGATTACTTGTATTGCGTATTGAAAATAGTAGATGAAAAGACGGAAGTTTTTTTAATTGGTTTTGAGGATGTAACGTTAGCATGTTTAAATGCAGAAATGTGAGGAGCATAAATGAAAAAAAAAACGGTTGTAGAAGTTTCTAGCAACTAAGATTTGTTTGCCTAAAAGCCAACAAATAGTTTATTGATTAAAATCACAGATGTCAGCCTTAGTATTAAGTACCAATATATTGAAGCCCCCTCCGACAGATCAAGCCGAATCTAATTTATAAAAAAACATTGAAATAATTATTCCTCCTCATACTACAAACCAGCCCGCAATCAATTAAATTAGATTATGTGTCCGTTGGGGCGGGTATTATTTTGATATGTAGACAGTCAGTATAAATTTATTGCTAACAATGGTGTAAATAAATCAAAACATTATTAAAAAAAAGTCACTTCTCTTTCTTGAAAGGAACCTATATATAAAATATTAGCCTAGATGACTAAATATTAAAAACAGCAGTTTTAATTATGAGAGTGATGGAATTCCACCACGAATTGTTAGTATCAAGAATATAAAAGTAGGACTGGTTTTATATTTTTTTACTTTCTTTGTATTGAATGTAAGCAGGCAAAAACGTGATACATTTTAAAGTTATTATAGGATTTTTAAAAATTTATTAATTAAGCACATAAGTATACATGGGTTTTATATATTCCCACGAACTACAGAAACGCCTTCTAGTTCGTAATACGATAGCTGTAAAATAACTTATATTGATATTAAAATAGGTTACAAGTGGCGAATTTGTGTTAAAATTTTATAAACAATTTTAAAATGAATTTTTTCACTGCTTACATACATCAAGTTGAAATTTGGAATACCGGGAGAAAGTGAACTCCACAATACATCTACAAAAACTATCCATATAAAAATGAATGTTCGTCTTTCTGTCTTCGATTTTCTCGAAAATTACTAGACTAGTTTTGCTGAAAATAGCACAGTTTATTTTTATTAGTGCCGGGAGGGTTTAGAGAGTAGTTTGAATGAAATTCAACAGGAATAATTCCTAAACATCAATGTAAGAAGAGCGGATGTTTTCACAAATCTTTAACACAGGAATGTTTTCATTATCGGTGAGGTTTCTTCTCTACTCCACTGGGCACAATAACCGACAAAGTATTCGAGATAGGATTGCCGGGCCTCGCATGCACCTTCCTCGCCCAATAAATGTCACAGACAAGTCAATCTTTTACGATCTTCTATATATTACGCTTTATGAACCGAGCGGTACGTTCTTGTCAGATAGGCTCCGATACATCTTGCCATTTTGTTTAAAAAATGCTGACAGGGAAGCTTTATAAGTTAACTGTGGTGAATGATGTGGAATTATGATCGAAGTAATCTGCAATATAAGCCTTTGTGCCCTTTGTACTGGTATTGCTTAAGATATAAAATGTTGTTATGCCAATTTTAGTACAAAAGAGTCTATGAACTTCGGCTCCCTTAGCTGGAAGAATTCTGGACGAAAATGTTCAAGATGTGATATTATTATTTAATTTTATTTAGTGCACAATGGATTGAACTCAAATAACTGTTATCTATTTAAATGCTTTATTTTTATAAATTTATAAAAAAATAATATTATTGTTATTGATATGGAGTTATATGTTACAGTGTCTGCATAGCTCCCAAAAGCACCGAGGCCATAGACTCATTGTGCTATCTTCTATGTTTTACCTTTTTGCTTTGATAGTATCGTAGTGCTTTTAATAATAATAATAATGTGTTTATTTCAGCTGAACAAAGCGATGAGTGCAATACTCTGCCATATAAAAGAATACATCTCAAAAAATAACGTGATGTGGAAATATAATACAAAAAAATACAAAGGTGAACATATTTAGCACTTGTACTACGGTGGTTTAAGGGCGCGCCCTGCCACTGGACGACGGCCTGGACAAGAGTGGTTTCCGATCTCCAGTAGCGCTGACTCGTCCCGGCTACTCTGTGGCGCATCAAAGCAGCTAATCCATGCACCCTTCCCTCTGCCATCGCCAAGGCCCCGAACAGCGCCCTGCAAGCGTGGTTATACTGTACTCGGAGTGTATTCATCACGCCTTGTGTGTACCTTGTCCATAATTCGCTAGAGTAAAAACTCACGCAGTATGCCTGGAATAATTGCTTCTTTACCGGAGGACTGCATCTGTTGAATCTCCTGGCGGTTATGTTGACTTGCACGCTCAGTACTCTTCTTTGGCATTCTAATAAAATACGAGTACACTAGAGTAATGTTGTCATTGAGAGCTTGGCGATGTCTCTTGATTTAACAACGTGAATCCGTAATCCAAATCTCAGCCTTCTTTCCACCGAAGCGCGACATTGACACCATACAGAGATGCTTTGGAAATGGGGTGAAAAATATTTTGGATGAAAATTAAGGGTTTATTTAAGCCATGTTTCGGAAAGTACCTACCTATATTGAAGGTGTTCTAAAAAACGATTTTACTACAACTTTTATAACTTTCAGTAAACCTTTAATCAACTTCATCAGATACAGACTGACTGTTCAGCTGAAACTATCCTTTGCAACAATGTTTTTACGTTTTTACGGCTCGCTATGGAGGAATTCGAACATGTAACATCAGGAATTAAATTTGCATGCCTAAACCGGGGGTGGGTGCTTTTGGCCTGCCAGCATATTTGGTGTCGCCTGCTGAAGCCAGCGCAGGCGATCTTGAATCGTAACTTTAAAAAATCCAAAAGCACTGTTTGTATTCAGGCACGTAAATCTATGATTCTTTTCGACAACTTATGGCGCCGTTTGCCTGTATTAAGGTGGGTAAAGATGATAGCTGCTATCAAAATAGTGTCAGTAAACAAATATTATTTATTTATAAATGAAATAGTGGTTTATACAAAAATTTTTATCAAATGGACATAATATTGTCCAAATGGATGGATAAAGCTTCATTTTATATATATTTAGTTGAAATCATATATTTATCAACAATCTGGTAGGCAGAGCAATAAGTTTTCATGATGAAATATGATAAAAAAAATTCTTAAATATATTTCGAAAAAATCTAAATGGTTAAATATGAAAAATATCAGAAAATATCCACAAATACTTTCCAAATGGGCGACATGATCACAAAGAGAGTATTGTCTAAATGAACAAAAATATTGTCCAAATGCTAGTTAGCAGGAATATTTAAAAAAAAGCATATTATACACTAAAATAAAACAAAAATCATAAAAATCCTTTTTCAGGAAGATCAAATCACGAAAAAAAAGAAGAGTTTAAAAATGATTGGTTAATAATGTGTAGCTGTAATTGTTTATTTTTAAAAATGTTAACGTTGAAACACTCGTTGCCATCCTAAACACGTGGATCCATAAATTGTGTAATAATGACGTTTGACAATTCACTGTTAATAGTGATTAAATATATACCATTAAAAACAATACTACATTTGGGGGTATACATCTGATATTAATTAACTTCCAAATATTTAATAAGCGGAAAATGTTGTTTGAAAAATGATGGAGGACTTTTAACTAGAGGATAAATTGAACCCAAGACTCGAGACGCCTGGGTACTAGGTGGGAACTTAACGCATTTGTCTTGCTGTTAAATGTTCATACACCTATATACCAAATAAATTTTTCGTTATTCTCAGTAATTTTCCTCGCCTGGATTAAAGGAACGTGAAAAATGTAAATATTTTATATATTTTTCTTCAGCGTAGATAAAAGCAGTGACTTGATGGAGAGAAACAGCAATATTTTTTTTATTAGCCCACAAACAGCTCATTCCGCGGCCTTATTACGTATATAAAAAGCCTTCGCGATCATAACTCCTGCGAGAAATACGGCTTCATCAACCTGAGAGATACGGCGACCGAATTATAGCGGCGGAGAACGAATCCACCTCGCGTCGCATCTACCCTCGACTGAGTGGTGCGTGGTGTGTAGGCAGCTACTAATGAAACCAAATAATGATTTGGTGAGGGGTGGAAATATGCGTATTTGGTATTTTCGAAGATATTTGATATTACTTTTAAAGGTATATTGCTGTTGTGGCTTCTACCAACTTAATATAAAATAATGGATTTCAGTAGGTAAATAAAGTTAAATATTCCGAAAAAAATGCGTTGAAAACTTAATACCAATACACACACATAATTACTTTAACGCACGGATGCGCAATTGCTTTGAGTTCAAAAGGTCAAAAAGAAAGAAAAAATCATTTCCCTTATTAGGTTCTGAAATGGTAATATGTTTGGTTCCTACCTTAATTATTATTTATCTAGTCCTTACCTTCCCAAACCAAACACAACGGGTTAAAAAATGGAATACAGTGGAGGACAATAATTGTTTGGACTGCTCTTTTGTTCGGAGAAGAAAAAACTACTCTCGAGAAGCTTGTTCGGTCTCTACTTCATTCGGTAAGTGTTTGGTATTCCTTGACCTTTAAGCTTTAAAACTGTCCCTTATTACAATCAATCTAAACTATATTTATTATTGTCATTGTTATGTTCAGTCCACAACGGTTTTACAAGCGAAACCTCATAATTTTTTGTGGTTATTTTTCGTTTGTAAAATTTGTATAACATCCGTAGTCCGCGATATTATAAATAATTAAATGTGTAAAAAATGTTAATCTATCATATCTATTGAAAACTTCACATTTAAACCTAAATCTTCTTAAGGTCACTCCATAAATTTAATATTCTCCAGTCCTAAAAATGAATAGCAAAATTATAAATGTTTCAAATAAATACCAATTCTTAGTTTGCCGCCAATCTTCTAATAAATGTAATACTAATAGAAAAGAACGTTAAAATAGCAACTCTAAAAATTATATCTTCTCCAGGCTTGCGTTGATTTGAAGGGACCTACCAGGTAAGTATGTTTTTCTGTATCCGTTTGTACATAATTAGATAGAGAATATAAAGGAATATTTGTGCAGCGCCCTTGAGGTGATCTTTCACAAATATGGCGCTAAGAAGTCAAAAGCATAGAACTTATTAGTATATGGAGCGCTGAAGACATAGAATAAAGAATACCTTCACACTAGAAATGCCTTCAACGTAAATTTAAATGGAAGCCCGTGTACCTATGAGTACCTTTTGGTTCTAGCCTCTAAAAAGCCAATGAAAATACAGCACCCCATCTCTCTTACACTGGCTGCATTGCATATTACCATTCCATTTAATCGAAATGAATTAATTTTTTGTATTAGAAATTTTATGCCCCAATGGACAGACTTTTGGACCACGAAACACGGCCACATCGCATTTCTTGTATTCTTCTTTGCTTTTTGGGTGAAGATCTTTCAATAAATACCAAGTAATATAAAATAAGAGAAAATTGTGTTTATATTTAAGAAAGAAATGATGAAATATTATGTAATTTGTAAAGTTTAATCTGTGCTTTTAAATATAGTTTGTAACTTTAGATACTAATATTTTATGTTTTATTTTTATTTTAAATCATATACAACCTTACACATATATATAGAATAGAGTTGTTTATTTAGGTACTATTATTGATTTTTTTTTCAAGTGGGATTTAGAAATAAATAATGTTTGTTTACAACTAAGAGCAATTGTTAAAAGATTATACAAATTAAAGTTTTTGTTCCAATTTATTTATCATTAGCGGAATCTGATATAAGCTATGTGATAACAGCCCAATATCAATCATATTCAATCAGTGCAAAATTTATTAGTTAAATTATTAGCTCATGCACACGAACAAAGGCATAATATTTCATATTTTAACAGAGTAACACAATTCATTTAGTAAGAGCAATTCTGTGGTACAAAGTAATAATTCAGCACATTAATAACCCTCTATATTGTACAAATAAACTAAAGCACAATTAAAACACTAATCTCAATTTTAATGAAGGATTAATGGTTGCTAAGCATACAGACAAATATATGGACAAACAACGTTAGATTATGAGATTCCTATCTGTTTAAGACTTGGCTAGCTGAAAGAAACTATTTGTATTAGAAAATTAGGAAACATTATTTTATGTACGATTTATTTATGTTTTAATAGATACAAGTAGAAATATTTTTGATTAAGATTTTTGTGAAATATTTATATTTTAAAGTAATTTTCCCCACCTTCCTCTTCCCCCTCTCCTTCTCCGCACCAATACTTTCAGCCTCACAACAATCCCCAATTTGGAATGCCATAGTCTCACTGGCTCCAGACGATTGGGAGCAGTTGGGACTCTTGTGCGGTATTCATATTAAAAAAAATAGTTTGTTACATATTTATTTATTTATTATATTATATACACCCTGTATGGGCTTGTACACATATTGTTCATTATAATACTCACACAGGTGCAAAATACATTACAGTAGGCAGATAGATAATGTTTTCATGAAGACATATATACTAGTATGTATCATTTCATAGAGACACATATATATGTAATTACCTTAACTGTAAATTTATTATAAGGATTTGAATGACAAGCACCTGTTACTTCTTGTCTTATATTTTGTAAAATTTAATAAGTAATAAATTTTATTAAATTAAAATTATTATTTTATGTTAAATAAAAAATAAAAACAAAAACTACTACAAGCGAGGAAATAAATGGTTGTGATTGGTTGAGAAGAGAATATCTCGCTTTCGAGACTTAATAAAAAATGTGTGTCTAGAGCAAAACGGCAGAAGACAAAACAAAATTTGACTGAAAATCCTGGTAAGAGGCCGAGGTAAAGCTAAAAATATTATAGAGGTGCAGATTACAAAAAACTGGTACCTATAGGTAATCATAAAAGGTTTAGGTACAAATTGGTTGTATGAAACGTTTCTTAAATATTAATAATAATAAATTATTATGAAAATTAAACAACACAACCGGATTTTACTATGAACATTTTGGAAATTTTAAAAATGTCTTGAATGCTGGCGTTATCTAGTTGTCCATATAAAATGCAAGGAAATTGAATAAATTAATAGTTTCCCACATATCAAAAGATGTTAGGCATTTAAAAATGCTTGAATTTCACAAGGCTATCCTCATCGTTAATAAACGAGAAGATACTATAGACCTCTGGCGATTGCACGTATGTAGGCAGAACTGACTAACTATAGCAGTGACGCACAACCCTTTTTAGCCGGAGGGTCAATTTATACATATTCAATTTGTTCACAGGTCACGAGTGGTAAGGCACATGCAACTTGACATGGTTAACTTTGCAGTCGATAGCCAATTCCAAAGCCGCACCAATAAATGCTGTCGATTTTCATCATTCTTAAATATTAAAGAATATGTACAAAAAATGCTTGAAAGGGCGGCTTACTTAAAATAGACAGACAATTTTATCGCCATACTCTTTTGTATTTTGTAAAACATAACGTACAAAATAAAATATTTTATCACAGCACCCTGAAATTGTTCGCTATTAAATCTCTCTTCCTTTATTTATGTTTTCAGAAACACCATTTGATACTCTTACGAGACTGAACACATTACAAATATTAATCGTATTACGAATCAAGAAAGCGCCGCAGGCGAAACTTTGGATAGGTTCCAGGTCAAACTGATAGATACTGTTGATTTTTATCGGTCAGAAAATTAGATTCCAAACAAAACTTAGTCAAGAAATTTTTTGGATTTTTATGAAAAGGAACATTTAAAATTCATTAAACAGAATCTCAATAGAAATAAAAAAAAGAGGCGACAAAAATTCTACCTTTAAGGTCAGACTACAAAATTCTGTCTTTAAATATGTTTTAAAAAAGGTTTTTTTTTATTTTGAGCGGCCGATTCAAAAGTTTTTAGCTCTTTTGCAAAACTGAACAGACCGTTGATTTAAAAAAAAAAAAACAAATATTTTAAAATATAACCTACCTACAAAGACGTTGCACTCCACGAGTTATCAATTCAAATCATTATGGGACTGTTACTTATTGCTACATAATATTAGGTTTTATAAAGTTTTCACGGCAATTATGTATACGAAAATATAAAAACAATAAAATATATATAAACAAAAGGAAAATAACATAGATTTACAGTAGACACTGTAGGCTCGAAACACACAGATAAAATAGAAATACGTAACAAAGTATACCTATATCAGAATCTACAAAGCTTGGACGCCTACCAGAATTGAGTTGGGACTTTTAATAAATGATTTCCAACTAGCATTTAAAAAAATAAGATCTCGGAACATAATTTTGAAATTTATCCGAAGCGTACGAGTACACATGTCTGAATTCCTAGGGCAACTTGTTAAAGATGATATAGGCAATGTATTCAGTACGTATTTTGTAGAGTGTATTTTTGATATGTGTAGTTTGTGGTGTTGTCGTGTATGAATATCGTAATTATAGTTAAGTTTTGTATTTTCGTGAGTATAGCATAGAATCATATTTAAAATAGTGTTTTTTGTCTCATGACCAGGAATAAACTTAAACAGTAATACTAGTGTATGCCGGTAAATGTCTTAACGAGTGTAACCTATGACAAGCCAAAAAATGTTACTCAGGGACCTGTTTTGAATTGTCTGTATCTCAGATATCATTTTATTGGTAGCAAAACCCCAGATACTCGAAAGATGACCAAGCGGGAATGAATAATAGCATAATATGATGATCGCAGTATGGAGTTGAGAAGCAATCCACGTAATTTATTTATTTATTTATTTCATTATTTTCACGCCCAGAGGGCTTTTACATATAGATATATCATTTTAAAAATCAAATAGCAATAAAAAATAGAAAACACGTACAAAAGTAAAAATGCAAAAAGTTAAGTTACATTTGCAAAGCTATGACAAAAGTTAAGTAAACACTTGAGAAAATAAAATTAAAAAACTACACCAAAGCTAAAAATACACAGTAACAGAAAAAAAAATAGTACAATATCCACAAAGTCAATAGTAACATTAATAACAAATAAATAAATAATGTTAAAGTTGTAATCTGTACATTACACCGGTTATCGGAGAAATCTTTGATTTTACATAGTTAATATGGTGTTTCCATGTAAATCAATCAGAAGGCCAATTTTATTCTTTTTATTTTTTGCCCGAAAATTTTTGATATTTTATTTAGCGTAAGTGGGCTGTACTAAAATGATCGCGGGCCGCACAAAACGAGTTCGCGGGCTGCGGGTTGTGCATCACTGAACTATATGAATAACTTACTCTTATGAAGAACGGTTATGTATTGAGGTAACGGCGTCATATTATCTCTCGACAGGCATTCGCACTTTGGCTTGAGCATGCTCGGATACCTTTTTGGAACTGGTCGTTAAATCGCATTGAAGGTACGGCCTCTACTTAGCTAAGTATGTATGTTCCTCCACTTACCTATCTACTCGTATATACAGCACTCAAATATGTATGGCGGGTACGAAGCTAATAAGTTCCAACCCACTTAAAGTTACGTGCGGTTTAAATATACTAAAAAAAGCTTTTCTAAATAATGTTTGAAAATATTACTGCGTTTTAGTAAAAAAAAAAACTAAAAATGATAATCTTACTCGTGTAGTTTACGTAGTTTTCAAAGGACTAGCAACGTTTTGACATTTTTTTAATCCCAGGAAGATTTTATTGCTTAAATTATTTACATAGACCTTTCCGGTGCTGTACACTCACTGCAAAGAGAACATATTTAAAATTATATAATTTTTAAGTGGATAAAAGTTAAAAGTAATTACTCATTTATTACTCATGTAAATATTTTTTTTTAATAGCATGTGTGTTTTACACATATCAGTAAAATATTGTGTATGAGTGCCGGCAGACCGTCGGCTACTACTGACCGCGCATATTGACACTATGGGCGAATTCCGTACCCCTCTGCTACCACCGCACGACTCGTCAAATTATCAACGCACCCAGGCATTCGAATTATTAGCTAATTTTCCTGATTTTTCGATAAAACATTTTTTTCCGTTGCCTTCGATACATACTTATATATTTTATCCACTACATGAATGTATTACTAAGGAATTAAAAAAAATACTGTGTTAGTTTATGTATTAACAGAAATATTGAAAAAATTAGAGACATGTCTAATCGGTTGACATCACTGGCAAAGAAGGGTTAAGGCGAAGCAATGCGAAGTAATGCAAAATCATGTGTTTTTGGTTTGAAAATTTGAAAGCATAGAAATACCACAGTTGATTTGATTAAATATTGCATGTAGAATACAGCTTAATTTTTGGTTTGGTCGGGCACTATTTTGGTGAGTCTTTTTATAAGTCAAGAAAAAAAATAAAGTATCAGGCCTAGAAGAATGTTTCCCATAAAGCGCAAAATCTCTCAATAAAAAAATCTTTTTCGGATATTGCCTTAATGTTCGCTCTGGAATAATTAAATATTTTTGATGTTTTTTTTTTTGCGTAATCGAAACATGCGGCTGGTGTTAAACGGGAATTCAACCTTTTCACCAACTGCTTAAGGAGTGCGTGATTTCCTTCGAATTTTTCAAAGTGGATCCCCTTAATAAACCGATGGTCGGAAGGTGATGGTATCGCCTTGTTGATTTTGGTTGAGAGTGTTGTTATTAATAGAGATTCTTGGATAGAGTGGAGAAAATATGACAAATTGATAAAATAAGATTGAGATTTGGGAGGAGGTGAACTAAATCCACGATAGAGCCCAATGGCAGCTTTCTAATATCTGCAGACTGACAGCGTTATTCACATCTATTTGATATTAGAGGAATGGAAAAAAAGGATACGATACGAAATATTGAACTCTTCGGAACTTAGAAACTGTTGAATTATTCTTACATATTCAACAAATCAATATTACTCATTGTTTTCAATTTATATTGACGATACGATTGATTTAACGAGTTTATGCATCACCTTATTAGAAACATCAAGAGATCGCGCGTTTGTTCTTCCTACACAATACAGTGTCCGTCACCTTGATACTTACTCAGCTTTGAAGTATATATATCACCAAAAAGCAAAGCCGGTATTGCCTACACAAACAAGAATCGACTGCGCCACAGGATCGGTGAGCGTATCCGTTGATGCCTTTCTATACGCAAAAAAATTCTGAATTTGACGACAAGATGGCCAAGAAGGAGGAAGAAACGTAACTCAGTCAGAACTTAAAGAGCATACCTACATAAATGATACTAAAAACTGTGGAAAACTCTACACAATTTCTCATCCCAAAAGTTTTACAAGGAATACCAAGCTTTAAAAAAAATCATGTAGATCAGTAACCGCAGATTCAGTATAAACAATTTTAATTATATGTAATTATGCTGTACAATTCATAAATTGATATTTAAAAGTGAATAAAAGATAATCTCATAAAAACACCTCGTTATGTTGATACCATCGCTTTTGGAACATCTGACGTCACAGATCTCAGCTGCGCGTATTGTGATTTTGGATTTGTATGGCAATTTTTGATTGTTGATTTTGTTTTGTATTTAAAATACTTTTTTTTTTAGCTTTGACAAAACTTAAACTTAATTTGGGTGACTTTAAGCTATATAATTGATGTTCAATACCAAAAACTACTGTTAATGAAAGAAATAAGAATATTCCTGGCAAAACCAATTGTCAACACGGATATTATGAAAACGTTTATCTTCAATACCATTATTATTCTTTAAATTAAGATTTCTAACTAGACAAGTATATAATTTTATTACTTTCGTTTAGTTATGGTTTTCTATGAATAGAAAATAAAATTAGGTACGGTAAAGCTCATCCTTGTTTTGACATTTGGCATTCTAACCTCAAAACCGACTGACTATAGATTTAGATCGCTTTGGCGAGCTTTGAAAAAATGAAATTTGAAATTTTTTTTACCATGAAAACAAGGTACTGGTATTTAAGTGAGAACGTCACTATTGATAAAACAAAATAAGAAACTGAATTGGAGTTCTTAATTTAAAATCAAAAAATCCATCTCTCCCTAAAAAATGCATCTTTAAATTAATATTCCTGGCAACTGCCGAAAAAAGATTTAAGAGGGGTACCTACGTATCTCACATCCCATATTACAAAACTTGTACTGGTATTTACCTATTTATCCGACGAAAAAAAACGATATTAACACATGTGTTGGGCGGTGTTAGAAACCGAACCTGCTAGCTCTGTACTTCTGAACCTCGTTTCATATTCATATAGATATAGGTATTTATAACAAACAAGTTAAAAAGAGATCCATAGATGGTTCGAATATGTAGAGTGGATGAAAAAGGAAAATATATACGAGGTGTGTTCAAAAGAAAAGGTGAATTTTGAATTTTCGCGGGCTATGTACATTTGACTATCGATTTTTTTTGTTATGTTGGTACACATATGTTTATCATATGTTAGCATTATCAGCCATTTTGGATCAGTGGTTTGTTTTTGATAACCGGAAAGGTTAGTCACGTTTTTGGGTGATCTTAGATTTTTTATTTAGGTTCGTTTTCTGAGGCATCATCAGTCCGATTGAAGTAAAATTTTAGATTTTCTTTTTTTTATGTCATCAGCATTTCTTCAAAAAAAAAATTGATTCTTTTTAGAAAAAAATTGTTAAAAATTGTTAATCCTATGGAGAAATTTCCTAGTTTTGGTCGGAACTTGATAGCCGTTTTCTGGGGCATCATCAGTCCGATTAAAGTGAAATTTTAGATTTGCTTTGTTTTCTATGTCCTTGTTAGCATTTCTTCAAAAATTAAAAAATCGATGTTTTTCGATTTTAAACTAAAATAATAAAAAGTAAATAATCGAAGAACACCCAAAAACGTGATTAACCTTTCCAGTTGTCAAAAAGAAACCACTGATCCAAAATGGCTGATAATGCTAATATATGATATACATATGTGTACCAACATTAAAAAAAATCGATAATCGAATGTACACAGCCCGCGAAAATTCAAAATTCAGCCTTTCTTTTGAACACACTTCGTATATATCGCAAAAAAAAAATTTTTGTTAACCCTAGAGTAATTTTTTTTAGCTTTTTCCAGATATTCTTTTAAAATTTGTTCTTCAGACTAAAATTCGAAAAAAAAACAATAATATTTTAAATAAATACGAACTCTTCTTTACCCACTAATATTCTAATAAATATAATACCAATAACAAATGTATTTAAATAGTAACTGCAATATCATGAAATGTACAGTGTTTTCTGATATTGTGTCCTGTGCGTTCAAAATAATATCTTCCAAAGCTAAAACTCAATAAAATAACGTGCTAATCTGGAGTGACCTGCCAGGTAAGTATATGTCTGTATCTGTTTGTACATAATAATGATACACCCTAGCAAAGTAATATTTGTACAGCGCCCTTGAGGTGATTTTTCAAAAAAACGGCGCTGTCCAAATCATCCAATTATTATTATTAGTAAAATAAATGATAAAAAAAAATTTTTAACGCCTGAGGAAATGCCACCATCACCTGAATGAAATGATACATGTGTCATGAAAATCAGAATAGTATGAACAAATGTGAGCGAACCGAGGAGCGTTATGTCAAGACGGAGTTGCGTGGCGGCCCATCCTCTCGGCTTACTTCTACGAGAAACCGGCGTGATCGTTAGTAAGTCAGTTAGATACTAAACGAATGGTTTATTTCGTAAGCAAGCAAGCTTCATAACAGGCCGCACAAATTCTTATTGTTACATAAAAAAATATAGCTGATACAAATTACTTTAAAAAATTTACCTGTAATTTTTAGCACACGATAAAATACGTAGTTTCCAACAGAAGGCTACACTTTCATCGTACTTTCAGTAGATGAATCATTCACTTGCCACCGTTCTCTTTAGTCACAATCTTCGTTATCACAAGAGCACCAACAATTAACATTTATCGGGAAATCCACGTCGATGTTTTGACGCGACCTGTCAAAAAACCGGACCAATCACCCAAGAAGCCGAAAATGAACTAAGGCCGGTGTCAAGATTTAGAGAACATAATTTCGAAGCCGGCTGGTTTAGTGGCATCATTATGACGTTAGGCAGGGCAATATAAAGAGGTGAAACCGCATCTATTATTGGCTCTATGTGAAATTATGTAGGCCCGAGTTTACTGTACCTATTATAATAGAAAACAACTGCCTGCGAGGGGCCGGCTCGGTGCTGACGGTAAACGTCGAGTTCAGTGGCACAAAGGAATGTGGTTTCACTTTTTTTAAATGGGTAAACATTTTTAATGAATAATACGCACATAGTTTCAGACGACAGGTGTTGAAAATATTTAGAACTTAAAATTAATTTTTTTGATTTAAAAACCTTTGTAACTTTTCTCCGCTTATTCTTTTTTTTGTATGAATACCGCACAGGAGTCCCAAACTGCTCCCAACCGTCTGGAGCTAGTGAGGCTATGGCATTCCCAATTGGGGAATGTTGCGAGGCCGAAGGTATTGGGGAGAGGAAGGAGAAGGGGGAGAGGAAGATGGGGAAAAGGGGAAATACCTGGCTATTCAGATCTGGTCAAGCAACGTTTCAATTTTGAATGGTGAGTTTTTACACTAGGGCGATGATAAGAGTATCTTCCACTCTGGAACGTGCGCAAATATACTATATATTATTTTTAAATGAATTAATTGTGAAACAACACAAATTAATTAAATGAAAAATTACTTGTGCACGCCAGGATTTGAACCAGCGATCTTCGGATTCGTAGTCGAGAGCCTTACCCCTCGACCATGGAGGCCGTCAAAATTTATTTTCAAAATGTATTTAATTTTATTTATATATTTTCGAACTTTCACCCTATCACTGACATCGTCAAACTTTCTGTCTGTCTGACGATGCCCGTGATAGGGTGAAACCGGTCTAGTCAAAAATAAAAATAAGTGGAAAAAATTACAAATGTTTTTTAATAAAAAAAAATCATTTTAAAATGGAATTCCACCATGAAATGACAGTTTCAAAATTAGAAATAATTAAATACTTATATAATTTTTTCCTTGTCTTAATTAGCATGGCTTTCAGCGACATATGGTAAAATTTTCACTATTTTCTAGAATATGAAGGTTTTGGTTGAATTACCGTATCAGTTCTAAATACTCTAAACACGAGTTTTTCAATTGGGGAGGTATTAATTTAAAAAAAGAAACTTAAGGATTATTCAAATAAATAAAAAAAACATTTGTAGTACTAACATACTTACTATTATTACCATGTAAACAATATTATTCATTACATATAAATAAATATGTTTATAAAAACAATTAAAAAAAGTGTGAAAAATTGTAACTTTTTTTTCATTGTCAAATGCCATCTGAAAAAAGTCACTTTTATATCACTAAAATAACATTAATGTTTTATCCCTACAGAATTAATGAAGATTTCTGAAAACTATTGACATTCAATTGGGGAAGTGGGTATGGGTACCGCTGCCCCGGAAACCATTTATTAATCAAGACCTCTGTTAGAAGTAACCCTAAGTGGTTCGCTAAGTTTGGTAGCTTGGCGGGGGTGACCGGGTTTATGGGGGTAAGATTTATCCAGGTCTTGGCGACGGATGCGTCTGCATACCAGTGGCGTAGTGGAATGGATCGAAAGAGGCTGGTTGAGAGAAACCCCTTGAGTTCTCCAGCTGGACTCTCTCGACCCATCGCCTTGCACCGTAGTGCGAGGGATGAATTAATTTTCTTTCCCAGAACGTCTTCCTATCTTTTCCTTAAAAACACCCCCACCAAGCTTCCCCAAAGATGACATACTCCCCGATAAATTATTTTCCTCACGGCCTCCTGTGTGGAGTTAATTTAAAAAAACTTACTGAACGCTTTTTGTTCAAGAATTTAGACAGATTAGCTGAATAACTCAGGGTATAATTATCTGATAATATTTTTCTTTATAATTTTTTTGCCAAAGGTGTTTTATAAAAAAAAACAGTGGATTCTTTTACAAACCAACAGTTATTGTAACAAGGAGATTCTTATTTCTTCGTTTTCTCTCCTATCGGAGGATGATTATTGTAACGGCAACCTTCATCCGCAGGTTGCAGCGTGGAATAACTCTGCGGAACAAAATAGTATTTCAGCTGAAGATGTTTTAAAAAAAAAGTCGATTCGTTTATTTAATGACCAACTCGACAAGCAGCAGCCGTCCCAATTTTACAGCCAGTATAAAAATGAAATCGCGTGAGGTTTGTTGATTTCGGCTCCATGTGTACCATCCTGCCACTGCCTACCTACTAGTGCCTATTGCCAGTACCTACCCACCCGCCGCTCTGTGGACGGAACCAATTAGCAGCCAAACCAAACCCTGCAATCCAGTCGAGGAGGTTTATACACTGGATACTAACTGCCAACTCTGCTGCAATAGAGCATGAATTCCTCACAAAACCTTCATAGTCTTCTTTTTCTTATTCCCTCTCCTATAGGAGGTTGGCTATCATCGGGAATATTTTTATAGCACAGACAGCAATCTGCTGCAACCGGGTATATTCACAAACTACGGATTCCGTTAAAAATATGTGAAAGATTTAATGTTTGTGTTTCTGAATCTGGTGGTCTCACTAAAAACGTGTAATTTTAATATGTTTATTCATAATGATTGATTTTACTAGCCAAAACGTCATTATGATATACAAGACGCTACTGGCTGGTGAAATGGTTATCACCGACGTTGGTCGACGTGACGTCAACAACGCCATATTCACGAACAAAATCGACCACGTCGTTTTGGCGGTATATCAAAATTGACACATTTTAAACCGCAATAGAAAATTTATTCATAAACATTAAAATGAAACAATAATGTCATCGTTATCATATATTTTTTCTTGATTTTTTTGGATAATGAAAATACCCAATTCAATAGATTAACACTTGTAGTTTCCTATTACGATTTTCATGAAATTTCTCATGATTTTTTCTTCGACTCATTCCCTTTCCTATCGGAGATTAGTTACCATCGGGGCATTCTTCACTTTGTCACCTGTAAAAACGTTGTGGAATATCACTCCTACGTTTTTCTTCGCCTACCATGAAAATTCTTCTAAATTTTTATTCTGGTACCCCATCCTATCAGAAGCTGAGGGCCAAGTCTGTATCTTTTGCGTTACCAACACATGTTAAATTTGTCATAAATAATAGATTTTGATAGTTATCATAGAGACAGCATCGTCTCTTGTGTTTGCGTTACGGATTTGTCTCTTAACGTAAACGCAAACTTAACTTTAACTTAACTAGCGCGATACGGACTACCAAACTTTCAAAATGTGTTGTTTATGGCCGATTTAACTTGCGTTAGTTAGGCAAAAGATACAGGCTTGGCCCCATGGTTACAAGAGAAAACTTTACCCCAAAGGTTGCAGCCAGGAGTAACTAATTGGAACTACGCTCCTATGCAGGATTCGATTTTTTTTATTTACTCGTATAGGAAAACAGCACCTGGATTTTCAGTAGGTAACCATTTCTTCGTTCATTATAGCCAGACCACGAATAAACTAATTACTATCCAGGGGCCCGATTCTGGTTCTTTTAAAGGATAGGATTGTCCTTATCCTTAGGGTTAAACACATCTAGCTTAACCCCGGTTTGATTTCATGTTAATGACAACACAATGGTTTAATTATAACAGCAATATTAAAAATTATAGTCGCATTACACACACTTAACACCTGCACTTTATTATAACTTACTGTACACTTGTAGTTTATTAAGAAAAATATAATAATTATATCACTTATATCTGACCTTTCAGCCGTTTGGCACAAGTACTTCATAAACATTTCAATTTCATTAATTTAACATCATTATTATGTGACAAATGACTCACTAATAATCTTAATAGTCAATAAATACGATAATATTGAGTTTTTCATCTGTATACTATTATGCAAAATTGATATTTTTAAGAATGTCATTTGCTGAATGACAGCTGTCATCCGAGAGAATCGGAACCGTAATCAAACAAAATGTTTTTAAGGCGTGAGGATAAGGACAATATCGTATCCTTAAAAAAGTTTGTACCCTAGGTTAAAATTACGGTTTCATTTGTCTTTCTCTCGACGAGGTCATAAAATTTATTGTTTAGTTAAAATCTAGTTTTCTTGTTTTTCATCAGTTTTATTATCATAACGAATCCATCCAGAGTACTAGAGGCTAGACACTAATTCCGCAGCTATGACGAGGCTCCAACGGCCCAGGGACGAACTGGGTCACTGACATTGTCACTGACAGTTGACATTGTAATGACAGCTGATGGAGTTTTCATGGGATGCCCTGGGTGACGTCAGAATAATGAGGTCAACTAAGAACAGTAGGTTCCAATTTACGTACGGTGGTTGTAGTTTGATAATGTGCCGTTTCAGTTTTGCAAGGAACATTAAATTGATCACAGATATTAATACATATTAGTACTTAATCTTTTATTACGGACGTTTTTTTCAAATGTGTATTATTTTATTAGTTTTATTATTTTAAAGATTGGTGTTCACTTTGTGGTGTTGTTATTAATAAATGAACTAAAATTTACTTTTTAATCACCGCTTTATTAATTTATACATTTCAACATGTTTCGAAAGCTAAGCTTTCCTCATTAGAAATATACAAAATACTAAAAAATAATAATGTCAAGTATAGACAAATGATTAATATAGAACACAATAATGCAAGAATAGACAAATTGCAAACATTAAAAAAATTCTTTAGAGCAGGTAATAATTAATCAAAAATGTCCATAAAAATTATTATTGGTATTGGGGAGGGGTAGGAGAAGGGGAAGAGGAAGGTTGCTAAATACCTGGCTATTCAGATCTGGTCACCAAACACGGCTAAAAGCCATTTCAATCAACGTTTCAATTCTGAATGGTGGTCTTTCACCAAGGCGATACTGAGAGTATCTTCCACCCTGGAACGTGCGCAAATACATTATATATTATTTTAAAATTAATTAATTGTGAAACAACGCAATTTAATTAAATAAAATTTAGATGCGCACGCCGGGATTTGAACCCGCGACCTTCGGATTCGTAGTCGAGAGCCTTACCCCTCGACCATGGAGGCCGTCTGTTATTCCTCTGTTAGCCGACTGTTATCTTTTGTTTTCTATGTCTTTATTTGTTTTATATTTTAATTAAGAATTGTTGATATTATCTTCAATGACTAATAAAATTACTTTTATTAGGAGTACCAATAACCCATTTGCTCCGAGTGGTTGAGATCGCAGCTCAATCTCATGGCACTTGATTGGTTTTCAGTTGCAATAACAGCTAATCAAGCAATCTCCTCAGGAAAATCACATTCGTTTACTGCTTAGCCGTTTTATGTTTAATTGGTAGTTAAAATCAAATGTTTTAATTAGATGTTCGTAGGTAATAGTGTTAGTTAAATAAAAGGCGAAAATTTTGATTACCCTAGTTTTTTAGTAAGCGTAGAAAAAAAGGTTTTTTTTTTAACTGCTAGTAAAATTTAGTATTGAAATTATGTAATGACATATCTACCAACTTGAGTTAAGATACTCATCGATGGTTAAAACATTTATTTGGAGAGGATAGAATAGATTAAAATGCATTAAAAAACATAGATTTTGCTCTTTGAAGAAAACCTACTATAAGATTTTCGATTTTTCTCCTTGGCAAGGATTAATATATTACTAGGTACATACCTATTTATTGCGAAAGCGGTTTCATGACAATTCAACATACGGATTAATCGGCATACTTTTTTGAAGTGATATAAAGTCATTAAAAGTACCAAAACTTACCTTAAAACTTTATCTAACTTCACCTAATTACCCAATTAATAATTTCTTCAAAAGATTAGTATTTACTTTATGGCGCCGTTATTAATAAACGAATTAAAAATTACTTTGTATTCACCACTTTATTAATATACACATATCTACATGTTTCGAAAGCGATGCTTTCTTCATCAGGAATATATAGAATACAAAAAAATAATAATCTCAAGTATAGACAAATGATAAACATAGAACACAATAATGTAAGAATAGACAAATTATAAGCATAAAAAAATGTATTAAAGTTGGTAAGTAATTAATCAAAAATATTAATAAAAAAATATTATGCAACATTGAATAATAAATTTGTGTTGGAAATTAAAAAAAGTATATTTTTTTATTATCAGTAATTTGAAATTAAAAAAGAAATTATTTTTATTATCAATAAATAATTTAATTTAATTTCTAATATAAATTTGTTATTCAATGTTGCATAATATTTTGTTTATTAACATTTTTGATTAATTACTTACCTACTTTAATCAATTTCTGTTATGAATATAATTTGTCTATTCTTACATTGTTTTGTTCTATGTTTATCATTTGTCTATATTTGACATTATTATTTTTTATTATTCTGTACGTCTCGATGAGGAAAGCTTCGCTTTCAAAACATGTTGTTATGTATATATTAAGAGAGTGGTGTTTACCAAGTAATTTTTAATTCATTTACCTAATTCATATGTATTCACGATGATACCTGAAATATGTACGAGAAACATTTGGTCTAATTCCAATGCATTTATTTTATTTATATTAACGTTCATAACGTTTGCAAGTACATAAATGAGATAAGTGTAAGTAATAAAAATAATACTTATAACATAAAACGCAATGGTGGAGAGTAAAGTAATAAGTAACTGTACGTAATTGATTTATTTATTTGTAAGAAACAAACGGCTGTTAATACAATTATATATATAGAGGAAGTTTAACAAAAGGTAAGCCAACAAAGTTTATTGTACTAACAGTGGTTAATTACAGATGTTTTATTTATGAAGCTAACAAGATAAAAAAAATAAGAAGGAAGGGGGAGGGAAAGAGGAAAATAGGATCGGGACAGGAGATGCTCTCGATACATTTTATACTCGTTCATCAATTTATGATCGTACGTATTACTTAGGTTCAATATTTTGAAAGGGTATTGTGAAGAATGTCGATATTGTGAAACTGTGCCTTATATTGCGGACAAATACGGGGAATCGGAGAATTATTCTAAGATTGTCTGGGTGTAATGCATCGTGAACACTTCACTAGGAGATATTCTTCTTTATATAATAAAAGATGAAGATAGCTGCAGTTCCCGGCATTTTCCGGGGTATGAATGGTTGTGTTATCCCTACCCCTACCCCCACCGAGTAATTCTCCTCTTATTTTGAACGTCGAACTCGCAAAACTTCATCAAGAAGTAGAAAAATTCTATTTTATGGGGTGGGAAGGGGGGGTGGGGGTGGGGTTGGTTTTTAAAAATCTCGTATAAACAGTGACCTTCCTCTTGTTTTGAAGGTAAAGTGTGTAAAATTTTATCAAGCTCGGAATTAAACTGCAAATTTGTATACAAACAAACACACACCGCCCGCCCGGGACATTCTGCTTTAGGTATACGAGCATAATAGAAGAAGAATAAGAGGGTGTAGTACTTAGAATTTTTTTCCGTAGATGGTGTGATTTAGTGGAATGTTAACGGTTAGGTTTGTTGAAGACCTAATTATTATCGAGAACTGAGATTTTAAGGAAATATGTAGTTTGGATTTAAAGACGCGGGTAATTTGCAAATGCAGATAAGAATTTATGCAATAGCTGTTCACTGCATTAATCCATCGATATAATTTTGATATAATTTCACGAAAAGTTGGACAGCCGCAGTAACTTACATATTTAATGTTAGCATACAGATGGTGCCAGCATGGAAATGCAAATGGCACCGTTCATAAAAAAAAAACCTGTTCCTTAACCACTAGTATTTCCTAAAACGGAAGTTTATAATTACGTTTCTACTATATTACTATAATTTGTTTTGTAATATATATCACTGTAATCAAACTTACATTTTTTTTACCATCATTTTATTATGTTTCAATCGTTTAATAAATTAAAGATCTCAAACTTTTGGTTTGAATATAGAATTCTTATTAATGATTCTGCTAACCCGAGATAAAATATTATAGTAGCAGCGTGGAGACACATAATCAATCAATAAATATATTCTTTGACCTATCAACCGCTAAACCGAGATTTATCTATTTATTATTCTATAAATATTTTTACTATACTTAAATTATCTGGTATACATAATTGATTTATCACGTCTCTTTATACTTATTTATTATTACAATACACATCTCTTACCGTACAACAGTACAATACACATCTCTTACCAATGCTCTAATAGTAGATCTATAAATATAATATTTGAGCATTTATAAAAAAAGCAAAACAAACATATTATCGGTGACGGATCACTTCGTTGATTATTTTGACATTTTTACTGCAACCCGATTTAACGATACTTGATACGATCTGCTAGAATATCCCGTATATCTGGATCGCTCATACACGTTGCTATGTCCCATTCTAGTGTACACACGACCGAGAAAAAATATAGTGTGTACGTGAAACAAATAAGTTTAAACGGTGATTTAAATTTAAAAAAATAATAATTTTGTATAAATCGTTACGGGATTATCATAAGTTATATAACAGTGAAATAGGTATTGGCGGGAACCCTATTCTTAACATTATATTTATGTATTAAAATAAAATAAAATATTAATCTGTTTATGAGTAACTTACACAAACAGATTGCATGAAAAAGGTGCATTTCGTATCATCTTAATATGAACTAAACTTATCAAATTGACTATCCTAAAACAAGATTTGTTCCTAGTTGATCAATCATAGTGTTCTTACATTTTTGTTAAATCATTTGTGTTTCAAATAAAAAAAACAAATATTATTATTTAAATCCTGGTTTGCACTGGCGTACCATCCATAAAGGCTTAACAACTGTGCCCACTCTAAGAAAAACAAAAGATAAGAAGAAATAAAAAAAATGCGACAAATTTCTGAACCAAATATATTCTCTCCGTGAATTTGTTAAGGAGCTTGTGCGATCATTTTATCAGCTAACCACAACAATTAGTGGAAAATGATAAAAAAATGACCATTTTCAAATATTCAATGCACAATTCATACCCGAACTTGAAACCTTACAGACTACCTAAGGTCATAGAGCAATGCACGCCATTACTGGCTTAGTTACAGAAGGGCAGACTTTGACTTCGCACATAAGGTAATTTAGCTTTAGGCAGATCAAGATAGCAGTACTTCATTAGCCTGAATAGGCTAGGAAAGATGGATTGAAATATTGCAATGTATCACCCGAAGTAGAATAACATCATCAAGGGAGTCAAAGATCTCTAAGTACTTTGACCATCAACAATCATTATTGTGAAGAAAAATGCTTTCAGGGTTTAACAAAAGTACCCTATATATCTACGCACGAACTAAGTGCTATTATTTTTTTACCTACCTATTAACGTTTACTTATTACTATTTTCATAGTTTTATTTACTTATTATTATTTACCTATTATTATTTACTCACTAATTCTTGTTAACAAAAATATGGTCACCCTGTCATTGTGGCTAATTGGAGAACAGATACTTTATTATAATAATTTCTGTTACAATGAGATTATTATTATTATAATCTATAAATGTACAGCCTAACATAAAGATTTACTTTAGATTTTGTAGTTGTTTATAGTTTGAACAACTTTGATATTATTTAAAAAAAACACAGGACTGTCCTAGTGGGATGGGTAATTAATATTTTTGTTTTTTTTTGAGTTTAATAATAAATAAATAAATATATGCATAAATCATTGAATACGTTCCTCAAAGTATTAAACCTGATTTGCTTGTTAAATATCCCACTTTAGATGCAAGCCTTACTACTGTATCCGGTTGAAAGGTATCTGATGGATATTGATAATATGAATGGCACGTGTTTTTAAATTAATATCTGTGACACCCACACACCCATAAACCGGTAAGTACCTACCAATGTCCGAAGTTGTAAATGAATTAAGGTATGTAAGTGTGGTAGTTTATGGCGTTTCGGCAGGGGGAAGTAAACCCTTTACACCGTTGTTAAATTAATTGATTTACACTTTGGTAATGTACAATTTTGAAAAAACATTTTTTTTATACCCGCTAAGCCACTGCAAGTAGCTTGTCAGCAGAAGTTTATTTCAACAATATTATACATACAACAATAAATAACAATCATCATACAAATGTAGGGCAAAATTATTTTATATAGGCGCATGCATGTTGTATTAAAATACGTTATTCACGTGGAATAAGAAAAATATGCGAGAATACATTTCACGTATCGATTCCATTATGAATGGTGTTCTCTGGTAATGGGGTCATTTAATATATAATAATTAATTGAAAGAAGAGGCCTAAAAATTCTAAAAATTTCAAATAAATATGGAGATTTTCAATAAATTTAATGGAAGCTATAAATTGGAGAAAAGTGGGTGACTTTGCGTGAAAACGATAAAATTAATGATTTTAAATGAGCAATCTACTTATATTTAATTTTTTTATTCATGTACTTAATGATTAAGTTAAATTATGTACCTGTAATGAATATGTCAAATGTAAGTACCTATTTTTATATTTAATATGTACTTTTAAATAAAAAAAAAATACAATAATTTATGTATGTAATGTTATAAGGAAAAATTGATATAGGTAGAACCTGCAGACAAGCTGTCGTGTGTCCGCACAAGGACAGGACTACATATTTTTTGTCCTTTCTTTATTTTACTATGCATGTAATTATTTTGGGATGAATAAAAACATTTTAAAAATGTTATGCTTAGATTTATAAAAAAAATACATTCAAATTAATCCATTTTTCTCACTTAACAAGAGCAAACATCGAAGCCAGAGTGAAGTTAACCAATCAGAAGCTGTGGGTGCCGTACAGGGCCCGCAGCTACTAATAAAACACCCAACTGCTGACCCTGTATAAATCGAAAGTGCGTCCCGCTGTTGAATTTGGCAGCACCTCTGGTCTGGAATCCGAAATACCTGAGAAAACGGGCGATCCATTGAGAGATTCCCCTAATTTTTAGAGCACATACGTTGGATAGGAATGCTGTACTTGTTCTACCGGTATTTCAATGGAAAATGCGTCAATGATCCTCTCGGCAACGGTGCACAGTCGGGAAACACGCCAAACGCGCGCCCAATATTTGTGCACTGTTGACAGTTGCCACATAGAACAATGCGAATAATACTAAAGCAAAATTGATATTCAAAAGTAGCTAAAATGTTAGACAGGAATTTAATTGTATAACAGTGAAACAAATGCTTATATTAAACGCAATGATTTTTATACATAAAATAGATATATGTTACCAAAATATTTTTCTAACAATATTATTTACAATATGGACATTCACAGACATAATACAAGAACATGTAAGGAAATTAGACTACCGAAAAAGAACAAAGCCAATATGCAAAACAGTTTATATCATAAAGGGATGAAATGTTATAATGCACTGCCGGACCCAATCAAAATTACATCAATAAATAAATTTAAAATAGATTGTAAAAACAATATATATTTAAGCATGAAAAAATCCATTAGTTTTTAAGTTATCACTAGCCATATGTAAAATACCCATTAGTATTTATGTTATAATGGTTAGGTGCGTGTAATAGTATATTAGTTATTTTGTAAACTTAAATGTACAAATAACAAAAAAAAAATAAACAAAACAAAAAAAAATCTGCAGTTCGTTCTTGAGTTCAACAGACCGTATGTGGAATGATTTTCCAACGTCTGTGTTTCCTCCCTCCTACAGTATGGATTTCTGCAATACCAATGTTTACTCCCTCTTCTCGTCAAAAAAACCATCCACACAGAATCCCAAAAGATGACGAAATTATTTTCGCCAGGGTCTGCTGTATGGAGTTAATGTACTTTTTTTAAAATTTGCATTTCTGCCAAGGCAGTTATAATTGACTTATGGGAACGAAATTGGGTTGTTTAAGGGAATTATAACAATATGTACATACTAGGTACCCACCTACTACCCCTCATCAATTAGTTTCACATCTTTGTCGGACCAGCGGCAGTATTCAAATATGTTGTTTTGTCAACAATCCTTTTGTCAAATTGCATGAAAAAGGGAAAGTGAGACAACCCTTCACAGTCTGAATTTAGGGCAAACGTCCAAAATAAACAAAAAAAACGCATTTGCCTACGTAGCCACCTTTTGTTTTCAATTGAAACACACATTTTGTGTAAAAAAATGACTACCGCTTTTATTGCATACACAAAATGCGGCAATAAAGGAAGCCTGCTGAAAACGAAAACAAACATTTTATATTCAAATAAGCAAAGGCAATAAATATTTCACCCTTCAATGTTTCGGGCAGGCATATTTTTTGCTGTTGCATAATTTTACTTGGGAACCTAATTCTAAAAGGAATATCAGGCTTGCTTGGTTATTATTACATTTTATTTATTTTTGGTAAGTGTTTCGAAATAGTTTGATATATATATATTGTTAGCAGTGGCGTGCAGTCCACACGTGCAGTCCGAAAAACTACCTACCCTAAGGAAAATTAACCTTTAAAATAAAATAGGTAACCAAGAAATACAACAAATTTCTCAAAAAAAAACTTTTTTTTCTATAATATTGTGAACATTCCTTATGTCAGAATCGTTCTACCATAATAAATTGTTTCTTTGCCGATTTTATTCTTTTTGATTACTACCTACCCTTAGTCGTATATTTAACTTCCTCAATCTATTTTTTAGCGGGATACATAACGCAAGGCCAGGCATCCGAATACTGCTTGCACTAAAACTGTGAAACATACCGCTATCATTGTTAGTACCTTGAAAAACTTTACACAGCTTACCTTTGGATATAGAATAATGCACGCTACTGCTGGTTTGGAACCTCGATACTTTATGTAGTTAGTAGAACAATTAAATTGAGTCAATTTTGTCTAATTTTTTTTGGGAAATTTTGAAAACTGATTACTTCGTTAATCGGGCTTTACTTTCTATATTTTTTCAGGCAAAAGCAGGAATTTGAAAAAATAAACAAACAATTGAAAAAAATATTCTGTCTCAGAACATACATCGTCTAATAAGACGGGTAAAGTACACGAACTTGTATCATCTCATATGCTAATAAAAATCCCCAGTATTATAGAAAATAATTTTACTTTGATATGTAGTTACCTATGCAAAACATACATACGAAATTTAATGGAAATAAAATTTACGCACCTATTTAATTATTTTTTCTACTATAAGGGAACCAAGATTTTTTTCAAATTTTTACGACAGCAAAACAATAGTTTTTAAGTTCCAGAAAGTTAGCAATCGAAAAAAACACGTCCTCTATAAAAGTATCAATAGGCCTTGAAAAATTTCGTATTGGAAAACTGTCGAACGGAGAAAAACGTCACCGCTCGCCACTGCTACCCACGCAGGTACCTGCTGTAAATTTATGATAGAATAAAACCTAAATAAGATTTACAACTGTCGAGACCAAACTCTTTACGTTAAAATTTATTGAATAAAATACAACACGCTAAGTATGTAAGTACCTACTTAGAAATCGATTACATTAGAAAATAATTAAAAATAACAGATAACGTTGAAACCCAATTTATTGGTTCAGACTAGGAAAGCAGTTAATTTTTTAATTGCGTGTTCTGAAGCTTAAGCGTTGTGTTAGGTTAGTTAAGCACTCAGTTAGCAATACTTCGCTGCCCTCGGTGGTTATGAGTGTGTAGTTTGCTTTAAACTATACTGCTGTAGCTTGCAGTTGGTTCAGTTTTATTGGTGCATATTACAGCATGCATAGAATCCGCCTAACTGCTTCAAATAAACAGCTGATTACGTTTATTGAGCGTGTTGTACAAAAAAGCTCGCATGCAACGGGTTCAACGAGTGCTTTAAAAGTTATTTTACTGCAGTTTTTTATATTTTTTTCAACAACAATAATATATAAAACGGTATAACGTGTTAAAGTTTGATTGGCTAACCAATTTTGTGAAAAATATTTTAATGGTGGTCCCAAAACGGTGCCTATTCCAAATATAATTTTACTTATTCCAAATATAATTTTACTTGTATAAGAATTAAAAAAAAAAACTAACTACTCATTATAAGTTATAAAAATTACATTTTAAAAGATATTAAGAGTGCATTTTTCACAAATCATTTTAATTTATCATCCAATTCCAATTGGTTTATAAGACTTAACTTTTTTAAGTAATTGTACTCTACGGCAGCTAGGGACAGTAAACTCAACAACGCATCCTTTACGATGGCTATAATTATATGTTTCTAATGACCATCAAACTGAATAACGAACATCTCAACAAAGATGTTTTGCTTTCCAGCGAGTATCTAACAGGTAACCCCCCGATCCAAGGTGAAAAGTGTAGACGATTATGCTACGGGAAAATGGCGCCATAGATAGTTTAAAATTTCACACCACATCGATATCCGCGTGTTTCTATGGAAGTTAAATAATTAGGTAGATGACCTTCGAATGAAGGTAAAGAGTAAAGATAATAGTAAAGTCGTCTATAGTTATATAAAAAGTTTTGCATCAATGAAATCGTACATCATCTGACGGAGTTGACAACGCGTTTTTTGATCGTTATTGTGTAGATAACCATTTCACATGCATGATGAAATCTGGTAAATATTAGGAATTTCTGTAAAGAAATCCACATCATATTGTTGCAATACATTTTTCCGTCTCGACTAAAATGTTCAAATGAAAACATTTTTATGAAATTCTTTAAAAAATATGTTTTTTTTTGTTTGGTAACCATATACGTGTATTCGTTCTTTCCATGCCTTCTCGAGGACATGTAATATTATGCTTGATTACATTATAAATTAAATAATTATCCATACAAAATTACAACTAGGTAGGTAGGTATGTTATATCTAAAATCGTGGGCTTAAAACAAAGCTACGAATGATAGTTGGTTAGGGAAAAATCAATTAATTTAAAGGAATAATTTAACTGGGAACATCAATTGACCAAATTTAACCACATTTGCCTGATTCAAAATAAATAGATTTAATGAATGATCAGTGAACAGTTATTGACCAAAGGAAGTAATAAATTTCAGTGCCTTTGCTACTTGTCTTTATATAATTATGAATATTCAAATAACCCCGAGTATTATCCCACTTAATGGTTCAAACTCGTATTGGTGTTTATATAATTGTTTGAGCTTGTAAACCAACAATTGTTAGCAATAACTCAAACGGATTCTGTCAATGTACCCTTAGTAGATACCGACATAACTACTAGGAACAGGTTCTCTGCAATAATTACGTATTAGTAGACTCAATAAACTGAGATGAAAGTGGAATGATACCAGATAGGCAGGCACCTCCGGTAATATATATTTTAATGATACATTATTTGTACAGAGAGTAGCAAATATAAACCTGTTCAAAAAGTGGGGCGTGAAAAAAAAAACGTTTCACGTAAGCTTGTCCCATTCTGATTTATTAAACTTATCAAATACAGTAATCTAATAATCTCAAGTTGTACCTACCCACCTACCCCAGATATAGGTCAATCTACGTATGGTATCGAAGAGCATAATTTAAATTCAATAAATTAATTATAATTCAACATGCATTATGTACGAGGAAAAATAGTATAAAATACAGTGACTGGATAGAGAAGAAGTAATAAATCAGTAGTATGAGATATGAGCATTCATTGGATAATTTAATGCTGTGCTAGTAATTAAAATATTGCGAACTTTGAAATATTTTACATTAAACATAACACCCGAGATAGCTATTTTATTAATCAATGATTTACACAGCAAAGTTAATCAGAAATTCAGCAAGTTTTATATTGAAAAGGTAATGCCTAAATGAAAGATTTGTTTTTGCTTTTTGTTTTATTTATTTTATTTGTACATTTATGTTTACAAAATAACTAATTATAACTTATATAATATTACATGTAACTAAATATTGTAACTTATATACTATTGGGTACTTAACATATGGCTTATAACTTAAAAAGTAATGAATTTTTTTGTTGCTTGATTTAATGTGGTTTTTACAATCTATTTTAAATGTATTCATCGGTGTAATTTTGATTGGGATCGGCAGAGCATTATAAAATTTCATCCTTTTATAGAATAAACTGTTTTGCGAATTGGGTTGGTTTTTTTTCTGTAGTTTAATTTTCTTAGATGTTCTTGTATTATGTCTGTTGTAAAAAATATATCTTCTATTTTTTCGGCATTCACTATATAGCAATTTCTAGACATTTTGTTTGGAAGTTTTAATTTACCATGTACTTTTGCTATTTTTGGATTAATAAATTCGCTACCGATTTCGACACAACCGTGCTATTGACGAGGGTTTTTAAAACTAACATAAATTAGACAAGTACAGAAATTAGGTGATTTGGCCACCCCCCACCAAATCACCACTCCCTCTACCCTTACCTAATTTCTGTACTTGTCTAATTTAAGTTAGTTTTAAGAACGCTCGTCAATGGCACGGTTGTGTCGAAACCGGTAGCGAATTTATTAATCCAAAAATAGCAAAAGTACATGGTAAATTAAAACTTCCAAACAAAATGTAAAAAATATTGTTAGAAAAATATTTTGGTAACAAGTTGTTTCTTATTTTATGTATAAAAATCATTGCGTTTAATATCAGCACTTGTTTCACTGTTATCCAATTTATTTCCGCTCCTCAGCTACTTTGAATATTTATTTAGTTTTAGTGTTATTCGCATAGCTCTATTTTGGAGAATTTTTTAAATTTATTTTGTCCTCTGTCGTTACACAAGAAAAGTATCGTTGAGCAGTAATAGAAGTGTGGAGAAATAATAGAGTTGTAAATCGTAAACTATCGCTTTTCTGGAAAATTTTGTACGAATTCTTCCCCGAAAAGAAATCTTCTTTCCAATTTTATTTTTGATATATTAAGCATATTATTTAAAGTTAAGTCTTGTGTCTAATATAATAAGTATTTCATGTCATTTATTTTAAATAATTTCAACATTAATTTTTATTTTGCTGTAGCCGCATGTTTTCTTGTGTCCAAATATATTTATCTTTTTTGTATTCAATTTTAGTTTATTTATTTTTAGCCTTCTTGATATATTTCCTATTTCATACAAGTAATTAGCACTTATTAATACTACGTTTTGTACTCTGATAATAAAAACACCTTATTTAATATTTCGTAACCAATTAGGTAAACGCGTACCATGGCCTTTATAACAGATACTCAATGCACACTATTATCGATTTCCATCATTATTTATTACCTCTCTCATTCTTTATCATCGTAAGTTATGCTAATACCTGCTAATGTACTAAGCAGGTATTGGAATAAACTAATTTGAATGATAAAGAAAAGCGAGATATTCAAAATTTACTAGGCTCAAAGAATTTTTACCGTATTTACAAAATCATTCAGCATTCAGAAGCAATAAAGCTCCATAAAGACGAAGAATAGACTCACACAAATGCTCGTAAAAAAAACCATCGTAAATAAACCTAGTCAAAGTGCGTACGTTTCCCAAATGTCTATGTAAATCCAAGCAATATTTTCTCAGCCTTGTTTTCGTTTGGGAAAAAAACTCGTCCGGGCTTATTCTACTTCCCGGATACTGCGCTGGACCAAATCAATACTGTAGGCCGAGGGAAGATGAAAGAGGCGGTTCTTATACACAGAGGGTGCGCGGCTCCTCTGCGCAGCTTGGAGGAGCTGCTGATTTGCATACCGAGGAGAGGAGGAGGCTGTAGGGGTGGGAGGTGGGAGGGAAATCTTCCATTTTGTAAGTGGCTAACTCTACCTTGCTAAATTTATAATAGAAACGTAAATATTGCGAGCGTTTTCTGGAATGGAATAAATATTTTATTTTTAGGTGCCTATGCCTGCCAATAATCAGTTTTTTGGTAAACTTGGATACAATCTATGAAGCGAATAGAGAAGTATCAAGTTTAATTTAATATACCAGCAGTGGCGTTCAGTTCATAGAAGCTGAAAAGCTATGCCTGCCCTCAGAAAAACAACGAATCGTAAAGATAAATTTAACAGAAGCAGGCAAAAAACTTGCTAGCTCATTTATTCAGTTGGCCATAACAATCAGTTGAAGATGATAATAAAATAGGATTTTTCAAATAATTATTTCACTATTCATACTCGCAATTGATAAACTACACACAGCTTACCTTTTGTGATAGAGCAGTGCACGCCACTGCTATCTAGTTATTTACGTGTTTAGACATAGTATTTGTGAAGTTTTTGATAAGATAAATACGTAGATATTTGTACTTTTATATCGGTACAGGATCTGTAATATATATTGTTCGTACATATTCATTGTCAAAATGAGGTTCCAGAAAAGTCACTATGAAAGCTTATTAGAAGCTATTAGAAGCTCCTCTATTCGAAGAAGCCAATTATAATTTTTTTAATTGGCAAATTAGGTGGTGTTTTGGACATGTTCTGTGGATGCCAGTAGAAAGTCTACCGTACGATAATCTATCGATATTTCCAAGGGAAAGGGTTCCGATTCGTTATTTCAGACAAAAGACGTGAACATAAATACAAAAATACTGTGAGGAGAGGTTGGGTTTGCAATAGGCCGAGTTTGTCGAAGTAGCGTGAGATATGGACGCACCTGGTACCCTATTCGGATAGGAAAAAAGGATAAATATGATGGTGATGACGAAAACCCTTTTTTAAGGAGAAAATACATATACAGACAGCGATATCAAAACAATATGGAGAACTCACCTGCATCCTAACTATTTCTCACTGATTAATAGTTCAACAGAGGTTCTCCCAGTAAGATTTTCATGAAACACCATGACATAATAAACCATTTACAGTACCCATCATTCATACTTTACACACGCAATTTAATTAAACTGTAAACTGAAGAGAAATAATAAATACATGTTTTTTTAAGTTTCACGAGATCCAAAGCAGTAAGCTTTTAGACTCTGAAGTAAAAGATTAAGAACAAATATAATTTAAAAAAATTGGATTTGTATTATTGTTTTTTGTTTTTCTTAAAAAAGAAAAACATTCCCGGGTTACGAATAACGTGACAATATTTGAAAATCTCCTACTACCATCAAAGTAAGCGAAAGATGTTGCTTGTGTTGTGATGGAGAAATTAACCAGCCGAGGAATTGAACTCACGACATTTGAGTGGGACACAGACGCGATGCCAACTCAGCCACTGACGTCGTTCAAGGGTGGGAGATTCTCTCTATGTATATCGCTATGTTGTGGGTCCACCATTCACAATCAATTTGGTGATAAGTTCTGAATTTTCAGAATCTTCCAAACCTTCCTATTCCCCTTCGCCTTCCTCTTCCCACTTATTTTTGTCTCTGAACATTTCTCAATAATCATCAGTGTTTTAGAGAGACAAAACATAATACATGTACGTACTTTGATTTTAAAACACTTTAAAAAAATTGCCCTTGAAACATCTCTAATTTTATTTATTTTTTATTTGAAACGTCTGCGAAATGGAAAACTGGTAAAAGCACCATAATTTATAGACGAGGTTGAGTTAAAACGCAACACTCAATTCCCTTTTGTAGCTAAAAAGGCATTCACTCCGGAGCCAGCGAGCTTTCTGTCCGAATCCGTTTGTCGTGAACTTTACTGCAGTGGCGTGATGAAAGATATATTTATTTTATACTTTATTATTATGTGTTTATTTGTATTTCAAATAAATCTTAAATATTTTTATGATCGTTTAAAAATAGTCAACGTGAACATTTTAATATAAAGTAAAATTTGAACATTTTTAAAGGACGTGTAAGTTCTTGTAACTATTAAAATCGTGTAATTTATTTGGGTCGTGAAAATCATATGATATATTACACTAGCTAAAATACCTGGCATTGCTTTGGGTTACGAATGGTATGGATTAAAGTATTAACATTGCGATATGTTACCCCCATCTTACTCTACTGTTTTCCCTTCCCTTCCCCTGCCCCTACCCAATAATATACCTCTTATTTTGAACGTCAAATGTGTTCAAATGTAATTTAATTGAGTACCAAAATTGTACTGGGGTTGGGTAGGGGGGTAAGGGGTGGTTTTTTGAAATTTCATGTAGATGGTGACTTTACTGTTGTTTTGTAAGTCAAGTCTGCAAAATTTCATCAAGCTTGAAATAAAACTGTAGATTTGTATAGAAAACAAACAACCAAACACCGCCCGCCCGGGATATTTTTCTTTATATAAATGAAGAAGATATATAATAGATATTATTATATCGTACTGTGGAAATGGAGTAGGAATATAATCACAGATAAATGGCTAAAATTGAATTAAAATCGATAAATTATTCTTTAGTTTACACATACGTTGATTTTTATATTTTAAGTACGTCATAAATATTAGAAATAGCGGAATCCTGAACTAGCCACTAGATTCTTCTTAAACAACCTATTGTGCGATCCAAGATGTAAACCTATGAATCGCAAGAAAATGCTGCTCTGCTATCGAAATATAAATTCATTTGCTTATAGATTTCCATTTATTTATACTTACAGAACTTATTTTCGCTGAATATCGTAGGTACTTCAGTCGGCTAATATTGTATAAATTAAAAAAATAAAATAAAACACATTAAAAAGTGTAGCAGATTTTTATAATTTATCCAAGGAAGCAATCACTTTGTGGCGAGACATTATAATTTAAATGAAAAATGTTTTTGTTTTAAGCCACATTATTTTATTTCTATATATTTCTGCATTCGACGGGTTTCGGTTGGACTCAAACTTCTTCAGGAATGCACATATATAAAGTTTATATGTGTACATTCCTAAAGAAGGTTGAGTCCAACCGAATCCGGTCGAATGCAGAAATATATAGAAATAAATTAAAGTGACTTAAAACAAAAACATTTTTCATTTAGATTTTTATTGATTAGATTTTCGATTGAATCTTAGATTGCGTAATATTTTTTATATGAATTTGGTTGCTATATTAGAAAGCCGCTTATAATATGACCATTATATGTATATAAAATCATAATAATTTACTGACTTGTAACATCTGTCTGTAATGTACCGCGTTCCAGCGCCCCCTGTCCGAGATACAATCCGGGCATGCCGGCAAGCCGAATGCTCGCCACTTGCTTGTCGGATATTTCGCGAAAAATTTTGTAAGGAAAATAATCAAAAGTAATTATTTACAGTTGCGTCTCGTTTTTTAAAAAGAAAAACACATTTACATATATAAAACAAAAACAATTTTTTTTTGAATAAGCGGAAATACAAAATAATGTACTTAATTTTTTACTTTATTTAAATAAAAGGGGTAAATATTGAAGGAGAATTGACGCCATCTTTAATGTTGTTATTATGATATGTCGTTTGTCGGAAGCGCTAACTGCATAAAACAAATTTTTAAAAATCGGTTGTTAGGTTCTCAGTTGTATTTTTTTTCTTAAACCCAAACTAAATATCTGAAAAATCTTTTTAAAATATTTAATATTTACAGTTGGCACTTTGTATGTAACTATTGTCTAGTGTTATATTATAAAAATTGAAAATGGCGGCGTCAACTCTCCTTCAATATTTACTCGTTTTTATTTTATTTAAATAAAGCAAAAAAAAATGCGCACTTGTATTTCCACATATACACATGTTTTTAATTAATTTTTATGAATCTTTGAGTATTTTTTTTTTTTTTTTTAGTTATGAGTTTTTCTAGCGAACGTCAACTGGATATATTTACCATTTTTTTCAGTGTTGACGAATTTAGCACTCAACTCTTTTTATGTATTTGGGAGACAGTTAACAATAAATATAAAGTGCATTCTCTGAGTACGTAACATAAATTTAATATTTATATTGCAGTTTTCGTCTTATGTAGTAATGTTCATCCTGTATTTTAAAACTATGGAATATGACCAAAAATATTATTTGCAAAGTCAAAAGAAAAGACGGTGCAATATTTTTAAACTGTTGTACATGAAAAAAGAGGGTGGCAGCACCGGTATATAGTAGTATTTTAATAATAAAACACGTCCTACCGTATTTTTAAAACATAAATTGAAGAAAAGCCGACAGTTTTCCTCTGGAGCGAGCTGTTATTTTACATTTTTAACAATGCTGAAAACATGAGAAACATAACCGAATGTTTGTTTCAAAATATTTCATCTACTTTCCATATGCGATAAAATCCGCGCCACCACTGTCACCTCTTGGAGCTTGCTTGATTATTGCTCGCATTGGCTGTGCGCGCCTCCATTGCGCAAGCCTCTGGGGCCCGTGGCCGGGAGGCGGAGAGCGCGGGGAGCGGGGAGACTTCTCGCGCTCTGCCTTACACAAACACATTCCACCGGCACAGCTCGCACTCAGCGCGTCGTGCGTCGCAAGCCCGCACCGTCGCGCCATCCACACTACCCCAATCAAACCTCGAAGAAAAGTGCTATCTACAGCCGCGGGGTGAATTGCCGACACTAACGTCACACCGCTCAGCGGCTCCGGCCGCGTACTCCACCCTCGTCCGAACCCGAATCAACATTAATTACCCTGTGAAAGTTTTAAGTGACAGTTCAATATTTCAAATAATTTTTTAACGCTTAGACTCTGTGAATTGAAATTTTAACTGGTTGTGTTTATCAAACAATAACAATGACATTGTGTGGTGACAGCCTCGTGTGTTGGCTGCCCTGTCGGTGCGAGCGATAGACGAATTGCTTGCTTCGCTGCTTTCTTCAAAGGACAGCCGCTGTCAAAATTTTCGAGGTAAGTGTCAATCTTTTGCGTCAATATGGATACGCTCAGGACTGTTTGTGTCCGCGTTAAAGGCAGTTTACACTCCTCGGCTGTCTGGCACATTTGTTTTACAAACAAGCGTCAATTCGAGCTGCCTTCGTAATGAGTTAATCGGTTGTTTCCAATTATGTGGGCGATTTTGAAAAAACGACGCTTTGAAGAAAATGTCTCTGAAAAGTGTGAAAATTAAGTGAAATAGAGACAATCATCCGATTTATTTTCTTGTCATTCATCAAACATCAACGAAATGTGATGTGCGTATAATTTTATTATTATATTTGGTTCGTCAGTTGACGTCAATTCCGCATTGGGTTTTGGATTTTATACAAAACAATAGCAATCTAGTTAGGTAATCATTATTTAATTATCGTACGACGTTATTGATAAATATTAATACAGAATAATATTACATCATTTACTTTACAATGTGATGTATTTTCTCTCAAGGTTGTAATACCTTTTGGGTTAAATTAATTTGTCTATATTTATAATTGTTACTTGTCGGTGAGCAGAGAAAAATATGACATTTTAGGCAACAAAACTTTAATATAATAAGTTCTTTTCAGGAAGCTTACAAAAAAATTATGGAGTTGTTTTACAATACAAATTTACACGCGGACAAGTTGTTAACTAATGACTTATCACTCTCATTCAAATACACAATAAAACATTAAAAATACTTATCTACTGAATTTACAAATCATTTAAGTAATAAAGTTTTTTTTTTATAATTTACTCAGCATAGATTTTACGTAAACATGTTGATATAGGTGCAGATGTATTATAGATCGGCATGTAGGTAGGTAATCGTAAAAACAACCATAAATATTCTCGCGTATCTTCCAATCTACATATTGTAAAGTTTCAACATGAACGTCGGGGTCTATTTTACTTGTCGCCAGTTCTAAGGTCAAAGGTCTGTGATTTCTACTATTGATTTTCCACCGTAAAACGATCGCATGTTTTTACCGTGAGAGTCCGTAGGTTTAGTTTCAAAATAAACATTGATAAAAAAACGATCAAAATTCAGGGTCGAAAAATACACGTCACTTTGGACATTGAAAACTGGAAAAGAAGCAGAGAAAAAATAGCGTACTTGTTACTATTACTATCCATACTTTATTTTTTACTATTCACTCCAATCTCTGAAACTAAGACGAACGGTAGCCGACATTATGTTCCTGCATAAAATCTTAAATAATAAAATAGTCTTTCCTGAATTCCTATATCAAATTTATTTTATCACACCATCATAACGTACCCGCCACACCAAACTATTTTACTTTATCACACCATCATAACGTACCCGCCACACCAAACTATTTTACTTTATCACACCATCATAACGTACCCGCCACACCAAACTATTTTACTTTATCACACCATCATAACGTACCCGCCACACCAAACTATTTTACTTTATCACACCATCATAACGTACCCGCCACACCAAACTATTTTACTTTATCACACCATCATAACGTACCCGCCACACCAAACTATTTTACTTTATCACACCATCATAACGTACCCGCCACACCAAACTATTTTACGCATTAAACAGCGAAAAAAACGCTGTAAAATCTTCCAAACATTCAATTAAATCTCTACATATTTTTGACTACCTACCGTCATTTAAAAAAAATCAACCATTGCTCATTCACAACTCTACACTACATAGTAAAATTCAGACAGATGGGTACATATACTCTTATACACCATGTGCATTTTTCTTAAACCCTTTTAACGTTGCCTCAAATCATCCCCTAGCGTGCACTAACCCCGTTTGGTAAAATGAATACAATCGCTCACAAAATATTTCATAGAGACATGTAATTGGTAACGATCCGTGTAATCATTTTCTAACTCCTTATAAATTGTACACCAATCATTTTAGACGTATACTGTTTTTTTATAAAATAAGTAATAAAAAATTAAATTACTAACTTAAAAATAACCTTGGTTTTAATAGATTTAATAACAACTATTTTTACTTCGTAATTAACAAAGATAAATTTTCTAGACTTCTTAGTTAGACTGTATGTACCTACTTACGCATTTATCGATTGCAAACTGCATCGATAATCTTTTTCTTATTATTATTTACCTTTATAAAGTGGTTGTTAAGGTGTTAATAAAATTGATTTGTTTATTTCTAGCTACTTAATTATGTCGAATTAAAAAGGTATGTTCTTGTTTTCTTTAATTGATTCGACATTAGGGAAGTAGTTAGGTACTTATCTATGCATTTTCCTTTGTTGTAGTATTATTTGATTGTTAGTCTCATGCAACGCTTGAGAAGTATGCATGCTCTATATATAAAAATGAATGTCTCTCTGTTCGTTTTAAATTACTCGACCAGTTTTGTTGAAAATAGCACAGTTTGTTCTTATTAGTGCTGGAAAGGTTTAGAGGTAGTTTGAATGAAATCTCTCGTATGTAAAACTGTTGCAATAACGTTTTAAAATTAGTTCTAAAAACATTGAACCCGCCATGTTGTATTGAGGTTAGTCCATAGATATACCACTTTAGTTAGCCATAGATTACATATTCAAAAGAAGAAGGTTTGTTTGGGTAAAATATTTAAAAAATGGAAAACACAAGTAGGTGCCTACTTAAGAACTTTATTATTTAGATATATTTAAAAAAAAATGTTTGGATTGAAATAAAAATTTAAAATGAATGTTCCTTTGTTTAGAGATAGTTACTTTCGCAGTCAAATCAATTATGGCACCAAAACGACAAGCAAGAATTCACAACTTCATAACTTAATTCCAAAAAAAAAAAAATCCCAAGCAAGGCCGGGTACACATCAGTTACTATTTAATAAAAAATAATCATCCTAATAAAAAATACCGGCTTACTTTCAATTGATCGAATATATAAAACAGAAACAAAATTTAAAGATTTTCCCATATTATGGACTCGGTTCATAGTACAAAGCTTTGATAATATGTATTGAAATAATAATTAAATGTATTAAAATGCACAACAGATTAGAAGGAATCCTAGGATAAACCTAATCTAAGCAAATAATTATTTATGGGAGGTTCATTTAAGACCTAACTAACTAACCAACACGTTGTTTCTCCGCAGGGGTAGACAGCGAGAACAAACCGCCAAACTATTCGGTTTTGGCACACACTCCTTGCTTCATTCATACATCATCTCATTCTGACTATTGACCCGACCCGACTAAAGTATTTGGTTTACTTGATTGTGCCATCTCTTCTTCGGGGCTCCCGATTTCTTCTGTCATTCACATTCGCGTGATATATCATCTTTACACTGATTTATTCGTTTCTCTACATGCTTACACTATCTAAATGTCTATTTCTTAATCTTACTCATTACACTTACTTGCATTATTTGCGAAATTCAACATTTTTCATATGGTCATATATGATTTCTTCACACATATGTCTCATGGGTTAGGTATCTCATTTATGCAGCATTCAGTCGACTTTCATTCTTACTCTGCCAGTTCCATGCCTCACGGCCATACATAATTTGAAGACCAATCAAATAAATTAAATATGGTTTTATTAGGTTCCTTGGTCATTAACAGCATTTACATAAATGAAGGTATAGGTAGGAACCTATTTATATGGAATATGTTATTTTTTAATAACACTTGGCACACTGATTACTCTGGATGCTTAATTTTACATCAAGCATTCATAAAACACATTTTTCATAATAAAATCCTACTTCAAAGAACTTTGTATAGTTCCAAAAGAAGTACACATCGACGGTCCCAACGAACGAAATAGTATATTTTTAATAGAGCTGTTTAAAGTTTCGTTTCTTTGTATTAATTGTTTTTGTTTAACCGAAATAGCTGTCACAATAATAAAAATTAAAAATACTTCAGAACTTAATAATAACATTATTAAATTCGTTTCTATGTGTTTAGAGTTTCACGTCTACATTTTAATTATGTTTGAGATGAAGAAATATAGAGTTGTTTTTGATATCTTGCATAAACCCCTATTTATTTCATTGGAAAAAACGTATTATTGCAACTACTACAGTTCTTATGCAAAGTTACCAATTTACATATCCGACATTGTTCCTTGGAACCGTCGATATGGATTAGTACATTGCCACCTGCAGTGACCTTCTACCTGCAAACGAAACATTTATTACAGTAGCCTGTATAGTTGGAATCAAGTAGAAAAAAGTTGTGGGTGCTGCGATCGTTTAAAAGGTTTTAAATGGCAACACAAAATTGACTCATACGAAAATCAAAGTAAGTTTCAAAAAGCATACTGGTCCAAGTACATATTTTTTTTACTTTGAACAAATCGTGCTTTAAAAATCAGTGGTACTTTCCGAAAGGAGGTGATTCTACATCATATTTAATACTTTGCAAGGAAGAAAAATGCATGGTAAAGCGTTTTTTAATGTATTTCTGAAATTTGTGGATCGATGTAATTGTTAGATAAATAAAAAGAAAATCAAATTCACTGAAAACCTCAAATCAGAATGTATTTGGTCGTAATTGTTTCAAAATCGTTATAAATCTAAAAAAAAGTTTTTCAATATGTATAAATTCATCACATTTGTTAACAGACCATACATAGCAGTCATTTCAACAGTTTGTAAGTAAATATCGTTCCACTGTTTAATGGTTTATTGATTTTTAAGTAATTGAAACTATTAAGTAACAAATAAATAAAGTAAAAATAGTAATCTATGATAATAGTAATGACAACCAACAACATCTCAAAGACCTTAGTGTTGCCATAGTAATGATATTTGTAGTTTCAATATAATAAATATCTACTTTTAAATGCTGAGCTTGGTCGATGGATAGATTTGCCTCCGTGAGGGAAACAGTGGAAATATTGAATTTGTTTCTTTGTCATTAATTGTTCGGAAATAGATTAATATTCAATAATTCTCCACACAGCATCCCCAAAGATGATATAGGTCTAGAGATAAATTATTTCCCTCAGGGCCTCCGGTGAGGAGTTACTGTAAAAAAAAGAATATAAATATATTCATTAATTCGGAACCATAAAAATATTCGATCTTTAAAGAAATTGGTCGATTATAGGTAGGTAGGTACCTAGTCTAAAAAAATATTAACAATAGCAGGTAGGTACTCACAATTCTAACACCAAGTTGTAGTAATATAAAATAAAGTTTTTTGTAGGCAGTTTTTAGGTTATCTCTTGCTAGCTACTTTGCCGGTAAAGAAGGGTTAGTTTATAACATTTTAAATTACCGTGATTCATTTTTTATTTGTTACTTTTGGTGTTCCCTCCTAGATATGTACATATTTAAGTAAACAGTTAGGAAGGTAGGTTGTATAAATAAAATATAACACATTATCTATTTATATCCAGCAGCGAAGTAGCTATTTACCTTCATCTAATGCATTTATTATGAAAACCTTCTGTCACTTGCGCAGTGCTTCAAGGACAGAAGTATGCAATAAGTAAACACAAAGATGCTGGAAAACCAGCTGAACAATAATAAATTGCTAATACCGTGCTGTAAGAATCCGCAAAGATACATGTTCAGATCGATATACTTAACTTTGCAGTCGATTATTTGTTTAGCATAAATATTGAGAATATAAAAAAAAATAAAAAAATTACAATCTTATTTATCTGATGTGGGGGCTCCCAATATTGCAAAAAGACTAAAAAAATGAATTGTTATAATAATAAAGGTGCGTTAAGCACGCAAGAACTAACATAAGCTCTGGAGGTAGTGAACGCTTGCGTAGACAGAGTAGATTATTTGTGGGGCCGGAATATATTATACGTAATTTTTTCAATTGATTTGTACTCCTTTGTAGCTTCTTATCAATAATTTAATGAAAATAACTTTGTTTACACCACTTTTTGAATACATAAATATCAACATGTTTGGAAAACAAAGCTTTCCTCATCAGAATAAAAGTACACTAAAAATGTTGGCAAGTACATCATTTGTCTACACTTATTTTTAGTATACTATTTATCCTGACGAGAAAAGCTTTGCTTTTGAAACATGTTCATATTTATATGTTAAAAAAGTGATGGTAATAAAATTTAATTTTTTTCAAAAGATTGGCATTCACTTTGTGGCGTCATTATTAATAAATGAAATAAAAATTAGTTTGTATTCACAACTTTATTAATATATACATATCAATATGTATCGAATACTAATATTCCTGATGAGGGAATAATCGCTTTCGAAACATGTTGATATGTTTATATTAATAAAGTGGTGTATACAAAGTAATTTTTAATTAATTTATTTTAAATAAAATTATTATACCTAGACTACCAAGTCTTTCCAAGGCACGCGTCACTTGTGCAAGTACCTGACAATGCGTCTACCTACACTCCTGCGTACATACGACGAAAAGAAAAATATGCATCTACGTACCGTTATATATTACGTAGGTATGTTAAAAAAGTGTGTCTGTGGTATGATAAGGCATAATTATATATCGGATGATATTATGGACTTCAAAGGTTTCTCCACTGGAAAAAAGGTTTCAAGTTGGCTTTGCAATAATTTTTATTAATAACAGGTAGATAGGTACCCACTGACCACATTTTATTGAACCACATTTATGAAGTCTCAATCTGTACAGAAAAATTATTATAACTATTGTTAATTTACCTTAAAAACTGTTTCTAAAATACATGGATTAAACACCGTACTGTCTGAAAAGTTCATAATTATTGCGGAGAACCTATAAGGAGTGAAAAATAGATAAAAGGTAATGTTTTTTTAAAAAATGTTATAAGTTGGTTGGCATTATAGTAAGTGAAAAAGGAGATTTGTTTAAAAAAAGTTTACTGGATATTCAAGTGTTTTCCGATTACATAATTGGAAAAATATCTAAATATGAAACTAAGGATACTCGTACATTGTCAAAAGTAACATTTTTTTATATATTATTTTACAGTTACTCCATACCCTGAGAGAGATAATTTCCATCAAGTAGTATGTCATTTTTAGTGATGCTGTGTGGAGGATCTTTTAGAGAATAGGAAGGAGTGAACCTGAAGTCTTAAAGAGACCCATGTTGTAGGTGGGAGGAAACACATTTCACAGCCGAGCTGTTGAACAAAAAAACGAATCGTAGAATGTATCCGAGGAAAAAGGCACCAGGCTGGATTATTAAAGCTGGTGCAGTGTAGCCTCAGAATATAAATAAAGCAATAAGGTTGTTGAAGAAACTGGAAAATGCAGTTACTTAAATGTCACGAGAACGGATTTAAATAGGTACCTAACATGTGACGTAAATCTCCAATTGTTTTTTTTATAAAATTACTTTAACAATATTATAATGTGCAAATAAAGCTAATTAGATCGAGGGACAAATTTTATGTTAGGTTAGAAAAAATCTATAGATATTATGATTAAACTAACAAAACACTCCTGTAATAGAACGCATGCAGAAATAAGTTCATGCTAGCTTTGTTATCAAAGGTAATCTATGCACGTTTTGAATACAATGTAGGTATAACGTGATTGTAAACTTTTTGCCTTGTTCGAGTGAGAGTGGCGTGCTGCGAAATAGCATTCGGTTTTGTCAATTTTTACAAGTACCTACCTACAAGTTAGTGATGTTATTTGCACTTACTTAATTCCCCCCGGAAACATTATTAACATACATTTTTTGTGTGCTTTGTAGTTGTTTAGAGATTTGACACCGACCTACCTATTCCTTCACGAAAAAAAAAAGTTTTTTTTTCATACAAAAACTAGGAACTAAAATAAAAAATTGTTCAGGAGAATCATTGTTTCATACCATTTCATATTTAATTTTACCTGTATCCATTTTCACTTTATTGGAAATCCATAACTACCCCATACTTTTACTGATTTTTGGCAGGTAGGTCGCTAAAATTGAATTATTTTTATAATACGAATTTATCTTTTTACTTGAAGTAGATTCTACACAGGTACCAAGTTTTTCCAGTGTTATAGGCAGGTAATTCGGATATTGAATCTTTCAGTGATGCTGGTAGAGATTGACAAACTAAAGAATGCGCATCCGTCTCATACCCAAATCGGTTTCTGCGCATCGGTCATCATGCGCATTATCTTGTTTGTCAAGCTCTAACTGAAAAAATGTAATAGTTCATATGTAGGTAAGCGTACCATTACCACTTTCGAAAATGCCAATATACTCGTAGGTAAGGAAAACTACTGACGCCAGTTTCATGGGGTGTTTGTTCGGGTCTACCCACGTTTCCGCGTTATTGGCTGTAAATTGAACAAAGTATCATCTTGTACCGGCTCTAGTGTTGCAAGTTAAGGCGTCATTTATTGGATCATTTCATTTTAAACAGTTTCCGTTTCGTTCCGACATTGTGTTCAACCGTTAAAATTACTTTGACGATCTTGATAGAAACCATCTTACCTGGAACGGACTGCGTGTTTTATACTGCCAGCGCTGGGCAGGAATGTGGTACTCCTGATGACGTAGAACAATATTGGTTTATCGTCGGTATCGTAGCATGAAAAGATCACGCGATCATGCGACGGTATACTTGTAACTTTAGTGTGCATGAGTCTAATGAGATGTTGGGTAGTGGTTTATTTATATAGCTCATTAGTTAGTTATTACTCGTGATAATTTAGAAGGGCATTAAATTCAATGATAGGTTCATCAAGTTGCATTAAGTAATCATAAATTTACATCGCCTTTAAGTACCTAACTAATGACTTAGGTATCATAAGATATATTAATTTTTAATTGATTGAGGAATTGTTCTAGATAAAAGGAGAGAAGTGCGTAAGAGCCTCAATGCTTATAGGTAGGTACTTTTTTATGAAAAAACAGTACTTATTTATTTAAGTTTTTAATTTAGCAGGATTGGGTGGATAATGTATAGTGCAAACACAATCTGCAATATTCTATGAGATATAGGTAAACATATAATTACAATTTATTACCTACAAAAATTAAAAAAAAGTATTATTATAAAAGGTAAAATAATAAAAATAATAAAAAAGGTAATCAAAACCAAAGAAAGAAAATGGAAAACATTATGTTTAAGTTAAATTAAGGGGTCGTTTTTTAGGGTGTCCACTTATGTATAGGTATTCTCTTTTATTTCATCTTCACGCTGAATGATGATCGACTAGATGGTCGATTTTCAACCCAGGCGTCGGAGTTTTAATCCTCTGCTAGCTATACTGCCGTGGTAAGTAAAAACACAGTATTTTCCTCTAGAGTCCTAAGGAAGATATTGTGTTTTTACTTCTGAAGGAAGTATACTAGTCCTTCATCATTGCATCAGCAACATCCTCTGGCTTATATTAATGGTAGTATGATGGATTCAAATATTGTCAGGCTATTCGTAACCTGGAATAGATTGTCTTTCTTCAAAAGAGGAACGGTTTCGCTGTCTGTTTCATACATAACTTAATATAGGATTTGAGACCAAAATACCCATCCAAACCGAATGACATTTTTTTTTTAAATTAAAGGTTTAGTAAATATCTAGCACGTATGAGAAGTATTTTATTTATTTTTGTTTTAAATTATGAAGTAAGCCATGAAAAAAATCAATTTTCATAATTTTAGAGGCAACTTACAAAATTATTTGCAGGTTTATCGTATGTTTTTAAAAACATATCACATTTGCTATATAAATATGATTACGTAAATAAAAATATAAAAGCAAAACATTAAAAAAAAAGGTTTTTTCGAGTATTTCGATATTTTAAATGGTGTACTGCAAATTTGTGTTCCAACATAAATTGGTCGTTTTTAATTTAATTTAAAGTCCACCATAATGCTTATTTTGATATATATTTTTTAATTTTTTTCATTTTATATTTCATTATATTTTCAAAGCAAACGTGGTAAAACTTTTTTTTAAATCACCGTTAGCCTCCAAATAATTGTTAAAGATGCCTCTAAAATCGCGGAAAATCAATTATTTTAATAGCGTATATTTCATAATGTAAAAGAAAAATAAATAAAATACTTCTCATGCGTACTAGATATTTACTAAACCTTTAATTATAAAAAAAATATGTCATTAGGTTTATGTGAGTATTTTGACCACAAATCCAAAATTAAGTTCTGTATGAAACAGGCCCCGCAGCCGTTCCTCTTAGATTCATAACCATAATAGCACATAACCTATCCGGTATACATTTTCTAATAATTTCAGTTTCTTAAACAAATATTTAGATAGGTGTGTATTTTATTTTATATTCCTCAATCAATAGGTTGCATCGTGAGGCAAGATACATTTTCCAAATAATGCGACCAGATACCTAAAGCAATAACGCTAATTTACTGCACCAAGTTCAAACAAAATGTTGCAAGTTTACGTGTTGACGTTGGTATTTAACAATATTCTCAAACGTTATTAGCCATAAAACACATGATTATGACGCTTATAATGTTAACGCCTCGGCCGAAAACAATTTAAATTTGTTTGGCGCACATAAAGGCGAACGGCCAATATTAATATGATTGATCTCCATAAATCCCGCGTTGGCACTTGCCTACCAAAACCAGCACACCGTACGTATGCACGTAGCATTACAAACACCTTCTCCGCCTCTAAATGGTTTGGTAAACAGCGCGTTTTACGGCGGAATTTTTCTCATTTTTTATTATTATTTGCGTTCAGTCAATAAAAGATAACTTAATTGGACTGTTATGTCGTATAACTGTTGGTAGTACTACAGCTGTGTTTATTCAAATGCTGGCGATTCATTCATGCACAGTTGATAGAGCTCCTTGACCTGTCCAACATTTTAGAGCACAATTAGAGTCTAGCCGTGTAAACGTAAACGTATGGCCAGCAAGCAGTGAGCAGTAAGTAGTAGCCTGTGGGTCTATTAAACATTTATGTTTGTTTATGGGTCTTGGCCCGTTTTTTCCCACTTGCGCATATTTATGACGTTTTATGATGCAACACTTTCGATTTCGAGCTTTTAACGGCGGTCCAAAACGTGTAAAAATTTTAATACTCGGCAATAGATGTCGGAGTTTGTGGTGTAATAATAAATAATACGCTCGTTTATAACGCATTATCAGCCAGCTATAAACTATTACGGGGCTTGTTGGCTTCACTGAAACCCAAAGTTCATTTGTACCTCAAACAAGTACGTTCCTGGATGGTCTGTTTGGTCTTCTATTGTTATCTGGTCATCTTCCTCAAATGTATTAGTGGTTGGGCTACCTACTCGTGTTTTATTGTGGTTTCTAACAGTTATTATCACTATTGCCCCAAGGCACCTTCTAACTGGTTAGCCTCGCGCTACTGAATTTAACACTAGGTTATCAAAATGAAAGTCAGTGATTATATAATTTATTTATAATTACCAATGAATGTTTTTCTTAGGTACCTACCTAAGAAACTTAGTATTTAAGAAAATTTTGTTATTTAACAAGCTTTTAATATTACTAACATATCACCTACTATGCATTATTTTTTATTGTGTACATATGTAAATACTCCTCCCGTAACCACAAGTTACCGGATATCAACTTATGGACAGTAGACCAATAAGAATATTTTTATATTATTTCTTCAAAAGATGCGTAATCTATTTGTGGCGTCATTAGAATTAATCTGTTTATACCACTTTTTTAATCTAAATATTCTAGAAGCAAATCTCTCCTCGTCAGGATAAACAGTTTCCTAAAAATATTGAAAAGTGTAGACAAATAATAAGCAAATAGAAAAAAAAAACAAAAATAAACATAAATTACACATAAGTGATGAAAGTAGGTACGTAATTAATTAAAAACTTTTAAAAAAATGGAAAAATACAAAAAAAATATTGTAATTTATTAAATAAAAATGAAATTATTTTTATTATCATTATTAGCTATTTTAATTAAGTAATTCTTATTAATGTTTTATAATACATTAATTTTATATTTTATGAAATAAATAAATTTAAAAAAATACCGAAGCCACCGAGAAGCAAAGGGATTTCTGTTTTTTTTTTTTATTAATTTCAAATCTATCTTAGTAATTACAAAATATATTTCCTTTATAAGTTATAAGTTCCTATCTAACTACGTACGTTTTTACGGTAGGTTGAAAAAACTTTTATTGTCGTTTATGTAAGGTTAATTATTGATTTTTTATCTTTTACGTGGGTAAAATGCGATATTTTTCGACATCTTATTTCAAGTAGGTACCTACCTACCTTCTATTTTTTTTTCTTTGGTAGGTAGTTTAGAGTTGTGAATTTAGGGATAAAAGTAAAACGTAGATGTGTTGGTAGTTAACTCGTAAATTAACGGGTAGTATGTAACTACCTGGTCATCTGCCCCTTTCAAGCAGCTTTTTTATTTTATTTGCGAGAAAAAAAAATACAAATTATTTACAGGATTAATACAGAAATCTACTACCTACCTATTTTAACAGCTTAGAGTTAAATTATTTATAAATATAAATATTTGTTTTTAAAAGGAAATCGTCAGTCATGTCAATAATTATTATAGGTTGCCGTGGCGTGCATTGCCCTATGACCAAAGGTAGGCAGGGTGAAGTTTTTCAAATGTGTTTATGAGTAAATCATCTGTTTAAAAGCTCCCCTAAAAATATTCATTTTTTACATTTGGGATTTTTAATATATGAAAATGGCCATATAATTATAATTTTCCGATAATTGATAACTGAATACATCATGGAAAAATGCGCTTTGATTAGAAAGAAATGTGTCATATTCTAGAGTTTTTGTTGTTTGAGTAGGTACCTACAAATTATAAGCCTTTATAGAGTGCATAGCACTGATACGTAGGTAGGTACCGATAGTTAACTAGATCATTTAAAAAAAGAAACCTTTTTTTCTTCAATAGAATTAAATAAGTTTTCCCCTAAAAATATGCTCAGAAAAAATACTTAGGTACCTACCTGTCCATCAGTAGAAAATTACCTGATTTCGGCGGTGCAAGTGGGAATCTACGAAACTTTAATTTATTATCAAAACGATTGAAATGAAAACAAAATAAATAAATCTATTTTACTTTACTGAACTTTAGCGATTATTAATATCCACTTAGTTACTAAAAAAATATGAAAATTCAGTAATAATTTTGAAATTCTTCAAAAAAGCTGTATAAAAGTATTCCAACAATATGACTTCATTTTTCTTCGTGCAAGAATTTTTTTCTGCGTTTTTCAGTGAAATATATAATATATTAATTGTTTTTGTGTTTAATTGGTAGAATAAAATTCCATTTAATTTAACGAACATCAAATTTTATAATGTTATTATTAAGTTGTGTAGGTAAGTATGTTGGCTCTGAAAGTATTTAAGTCATTTAGATTTGAACGCCGAAACAGCCGTCACAATAATAATAAAAATAATAAAAAAGTAATATTGATTAGTTACTGAAATCAAAGAGAAAAAAAAAGGATGTATATTTAAGTAAACCTAAGTAATAAAATTAAAATTTGTAGTTAACAAACTGCGAAATGAAAGTGTTCAATTTATAATTAAATAGCCATTTTTAAATATTCTCAATTGAAGATAGGATTCTCGTTTACGCCCTTTACGTTAGGTTTTGTGGTTGCCATGGCAACAAAACTTGAATCCAACATGGCCGACGGCGGTAGGCGGAGCTTATTCGTTCAGCCAATGAGGGCGCTTGAGGGGGTTCACTTACAAATGGCCGCCGCGGGAGACAAACGTAGTAGCCAATTGGAATATTTTATCCAAAGTAAATAGATTCTGATGTGCTTATTTTGTTCCAATTGGTGAATTGATAAACAGATTAATCGATGGTAATCCAGTCAACCTTATATTAAGTCGACTACTGGAGGAATACAATGTCTTTGAACAAATTTACTATGTAGAAACGAAATAATGTAGGAATCATCATCATCATCATTTACAGCAGTAACGTCTTTCAAATATGAGTTTTAAATTTACGTTTTTGATACGCTTAGTAGTTTAATAAAATTAATAAATTTCATAAAAAAAAGTTCATTGCCTACATCGGATGAAGATTTTTTTGTAGGTTAGGTAGGTACCTACGTATCTTTGCTTGTTAACATTAATTATTGGATCTAGTTAACATTATTACATTTGTTTAAAAAACAAATTTCGTCAATATGTCTACAAATACCTAACAACATTTTTCACAATATCTATACTAAAGAGGAAGGCCTGCGCTCCCTGTTTCATACAAAACTTAATTTTGGATTTCAGGCCAAAATAACCACCCGAACTGAAAGATATGTTTTTTAATTAAAGGTTTAGTAAATATCTGGTACGGTGAGAAGTATTTTATTTGTTGTTGTTTTAAATTTTACGTAAGTATATGCCGTGAAGAAAACAACAATTTTCATAATTTTAGAGGCAACTTAGAAAATTATTTGCGGGATTATTGTTTTTTTTTTTTAAATCATCAAATTTGCTATATAAATATGATTAGGTAAATAAAAATACAAAAACAAAACATTTAAAACAAACCCCTTTTTCGGGTCGATATTTTAAAATATGTACGGCATATTTGTGTTTCAACGTAAATAGGTCGTTTTTAATTTAATTTAATATCCACCATAATGCTCATTTTAATATTAAAAAAACATGTATTTTATATTTCATTATATTTTCATAGTAGACGGGGTAAAACTTTTTTTTAAATCACCGTTAGCCCCAAAAATAAATCTTAAAGGTGCCTCTAAAATCATGAAAATCAATTCTTTAATAGCCTATATTTCATAATCTAAAACAAAAATAAATAAATTACATCTAATCCGCACTATATATTTACCATACTTTTTGATGAAAAAAAAATCATTAGGTTTAGTTGAGTATTTTGGCCTCAAATCTAAAATTAAGTTTTGTATAAAACAGGCCGCGCAGCCGTTCCTCTTAAAGTAAATAATAATGTGTTGGTTAAATTCCATCAGTTAGTAAATAAATTTTTAAATTTTCATCTAACAGAATATGGAATAAATAGATATTAACAAATTTAAATTAAAAGTGGCTTTCGGAATGCCAAATCCTCAAATACTCGATGGCTTCTATAGTGTGAATTATGTTTCTTTCTTTTATTTTATTTATTTCTTTAAATTTTAATATTAGTGGAAATAACGAAATAATTTTTTTTATCATTTCACAACCCCCTCATATAAGACAGCCGCCTTGCTTGAGGGGTAAGGTTGCGGGTTCGAAGTGTGCAAGTAAATATATAGGTTTAGTCCTATTTCGCAATCAATTCATATAAAATAATACATTGCATATTTGCAGGACGTTACAGAGTGGTAGATACCTGTAGAATCGCCCTGGTAAAAGGCTACCGTTCAGTATCGTAATGATACTTGAAATGGCTTAAGTATAGGTATATCCCCACCTCCATTTTCTCCATCTACGTTCCCTTAAAACTCTCTTCAGCCTCACAACATAACCCAAATGTCTATATTCACAACATAACGCTATAGTCTCACTGGTTTCGGTCAGCAGGGAGCAGTTGGAACTCTTGTGCAGTATTCACAAAAAAAAACTATTTGATAAAAAGTTGTGAAATGGCAGAATCTTTGTTGGTCATTAATAATATGGGGGCATAGACATAATAATGTTTATTTTATCATGCAGGAGAGGATTTAATTGAACAAATTGCTGCTCTTCACAATGCTACTACACTGGTTGTCTACCAACCCATGGAATCGTGTATTGAGGATGTCTCCTAATTTATCATTTGGAGAAAAACAATTTTATTTAAAATCGATTTAATAGCGATAGTAAAAAAAGTTCAAAATATTTTGATAACTTATAAAAGCTTATAAACCTTATTGTAATATTTAGTTACTGAACACGATAATATTAACAAATCTTAAATTTAACATGAAGCCGAAAAATAAAACACGGAAATAAAAGGTATTAGTAGCAGGTAATAAAAGGTATACCGAATGATAATAATTATTATTTATTAACATAACTTCGAAAATCCACATTTCATATCCATTATCACCTAAATAGGTACTACAGGCAATATTTAATTATATGATTCATTAACAAAACATTACATTAACTTCAACATTATAAATATGAAGCGAGAAATAAACATACCCAGATTTTTTAATAAACTGTATTGGACTGATCTTTTATCTGAACCACCCAGTGGAGTTTTTCAACTTTGTATATAAGCGCGTAGGAAACTCCTCTTACCATTTACTGAAGCCGATAAAGCAGATTCCTGTTTTTAGGCATTTATATTCTGTCCACAGTTTTTCAAAATCAACTAAATGGTTTTACCAAAATCCAACAGATGTCTCATCTGAGATTAAATCTTTCGTAGAAGCTCCAAGAGATGTCACCCAACTAAATTCATGTTGGGATTTTTATTTTAGTTATTTTTCTTAAAAAAATGTTAGATCTATCAAAAGGTATAGTATATAAATTTAAATAATTTGATTAATAGCAATGTTAGTTTTTATTGCCTTGTTTCCTTTTAGTTTGTTTTAAAAAATGAAACCAACTATTATGGAATATGAATAAATTTAAAAATGGTTTCTTAAATAAATGCACATTTATTTTGTAGCGTTATTATTAATGTAAATTATATGAATCGATTTGTTTATACCACTGTTTAATATGTAAAGTATTTCATATTAATTATATTAATAACGGTTATTCGTTAGTACAACAATATTGAAATAGGTGTAATATTTGTATTTATTTTTTTGGTTGTGAAAATAGTTTTGTAGATAATCATGTAGATAATGAAGCCAGATTTAGCTGGGTTGTTGGGAGGAAGCGATTGTTAAAAAAATGCTTTATATTTTGGCATGTAGATGTCACTTATGCTTTCACTAAAATAATGTTTTCTGAAATAATATTATTTTCATAGTGTTTTCTCCACTTTAAAAATCATATTCGTATTTTAAATATTTTGTAAAACGTACAATGGAAAGGTCAGAAAAAAGTAAGATTTCTGATAAGATTTTGATAAATGCTAAGCCTATGTAAATTTATAAAATATTTAACAAATATTTTTCTATTTAAAAACATTATGTTTATCGTATTGCGTAATAATACTATCATTATTTTGAATTAATAAATAAAAACTCTCCGACGTCACTTCTGTGGTTATTATTGCTAATATGTATTTAATATTAAAAAAAAAAAATATGGAATATTTCTGCAAATTTTAGCAAAAATCAGATATATTTCTCCCCAAAAACAATTTTTGTTATTATTTTAAAAACAAGTTTTTTTTTAAACCGATTTTTTTGTTGTTATTTTTTTTTCTTTTTATACTGAACAAAATTCAAAAGTAAATCACCTACGTACCTGCTACAGTACTATTTTTTTGTTTAAGATTAAATGAAACGTGATATGCGCGTACGGATGGCGCTACTTCAAATATTTAAGAAAAAAACACCATTTTATCACTGGAAATCTTTTAAATATTGAGATGAATTGTTTGTTGGCGGGTGTACATACTTAGGTAATATGCAACGGAATAAACTGTTTTTGGAAATTTGATGCTCAAGTCCTTAAAGAGACTTATTAAAATACTGTAAATATTAGTTTTACTATAAAATATTTTTATCATAAAGGACTTGCGCTAAAAATCTCGGATAACACTCTATTCCATTTCATATTCCGTTTGTATACTCACCATCAAACAATTCATTCCAATATTTAAAGGCACTCTGCGCAAAAAGCGTTGTTTTATTCTTCTTCTGAAATATTTAAATTAATGCCATCTGTGAACGTGTGCTGCGTTTCGTTGAAAAGGAAGCATTCTTGGATATCTGATTTGAAGGCCTTGCTATTATACAATATTGTACCTACCCGTGGGTACTATGTACCCCTTCAACACGCGCCCCTCACACTGGCATAAAGCAAATCCGCTATTCCAGAGTATCTATCTACCTAGTATGTAGGTAGGTAGGTAGTCGGGTAGCTATAGCTATTGAGTATTCCACCCAAAGCGTGACTCCTCTCCCGGCTTGTTCTGGTTCCCCTAGGCTCCTCCAGGACCGCGCTTGGTATGCCGAGAAACACCATACAAAAAGTGCAGAGATTCCCAAACTTTGGACAATAAATTATTAAAAATTAAAAATACTAATATACCTATATTAAATTTCATTTAATGTTAGTTTAAGTTGAATGAAACAGGTAGGATGTTTTTTATCTTGAAATATACTGAACTGCTATATTTTATTGCTTTTAATGTCCCAATTTTTAGAGTATTTTGGTGATCGCTCTGTCAATATGCTCCCAGTTCTTAGTCAATCGAAACAACTATACCACATTCCAATACTCTTCTTGTAAATAATGTTTTTATAACAATTAATCCCTATTCACATCTACTAGCACCGCGCAGTAAAGAACAGTACATTGCAGGAGCAGCATAGGTGTGGGTATTTGCATTACACCGTGCAGCATAGCACAGGCACAGTACAGACGCGAGCAACACTGTCAGCTGAACGTTAGCGTCCTCCATAATATGTTTGGGGATTAATTCTATTCCCATATTTATTATTATTTTACAACTTATATTCCCTGATCAATTCAATAAAATTTTCGTTGTCCATCTCCTTCGATGTATTTATAATAACTGCGCAAGCGCAGACATCACCTTCCGACACCAGCATCATCAAAATATTCTTGCCGACATTATCGGTTTGTGCTGGCCCATGCATGTAAGGATACGTTACGCTTACGTACGCTGTAATATTAATGTATTTATACAAGATAATATAAGCAACCGATGTTGTCGTGTATGAACTGTACTGCTCTGCACTGCGCGGTGCTGGTGTGTCTTTTGGTGAGATATTTCTATAAACCCGAAATGGACTCATAAAAGTCAAGTTATCTCGTGTTCTACCATAGAAATGTATACGATTTAAACTGTATTAGAAAGAGAAAAATACGCTTTGTACAGCCATTTTAAAGTTTACCATACACATTAAAGAAAAATTATCATGCTATCAAAAAGACTGGAGGGGTTTAAATCCCTTATCGCCAATATCTTTTGTCTTAATTGCGTCTCTGGGCATGTGATTTTTTTACTGATTTTACACACACAAATGGTTTTACAGCTATTATTTTAACAATAATGTACTGTATTACTATAAGTTTCTTGGAGGACTTGAACTTCGAACCTACGGTAATAATTTATTCCCTTTCGTATTCCGTGTGTCCACCCCCCAACAAACAATTCATCTCAATATTTAAAAACATTAAGTGCTAAAAGCTTTTCTTTTTTAAATATGTATTTGAATAAACGCCATATGTGAGCATGTATTACGTTTATTTTAACCTTAAAAGAGCCACTCGAACTAAATAACGCTCAGCATTGCGTTATTTAGTTACTCACAAATACTGAAATTATCTTTGGAATTTTATTTCAATTTTTTTATTTATTTTTTATTATTAAAACATTTGGACAATCGCTGAAACATCTCCCCCTCTCCCGAACAAGTTGAGCGTCAGGGATTACCCCCCCCCCACCCCCCATATCAATCTCCCCTCACCCGCGCCCTTTCTTCCCTCCGCGGGTTCTTAGTTCGGCCGGCCGCCGCCAGAGCGGGTATTGATCCGGCGGCCATTGCGAAATGGGCGGGGGTTCGCCGAAAGGCTGCGCGCGCCCTAATGTCTTTGGGAGGTAAATTTTATCAGCATTTTGTACTTTTATATGATATTTACATGAAATTTGGCAGAATCCGAATACTTTGTGTTTTTATGTCAAAGTGAAACAATAATTTGTAGGTAAGTGTTAACCTAAAATACAGCTCGTCTATTAGGTATTAATACCTAAGTTAAAATGTGAAATTTATTAATGAAAAATATTCTATTCAAGGGCGCCTCTGTGTGCAATAAGATGACCGTAATAAATATTTGTATTGTTTAATAAATTTTGTCTATGAAAAGGTAAAATGTAGGAGGTGCCTACCTATTTACTAGGCGGGCGTTTTAATAATAAAAATATCATAATATTTTTGAGTTCTAAAATCTTTATAATAACAGTAGGTACCCATATATTGGAAAACCATTTTAAAGAGTTTATTTTTCATGTAATAGTCCACACCGATAGTGGTTCGAATTGATTTAAAATATAATTTCTACAAAATATTGGTATTCACTTAGTGGTGTCTTAAAAAAAATATAAAGACAATATTTTAAATAAATCGGAGGTACATAAATTAATTTGTAACAATTGCAAATATTTTTAAATGGGAAAGACTTTTTGAAATGTCAGTTTAGAGTTAAGAAACACCTAAGGTGTTTAAATAATAGAAACTGCTCTGAATTTGACAATCTGTTTTAGAAACCAATCACCCTTTTTTTTAAAATAAATCAGAAAAGGCGTTAATAGTGAATTAAATTTAATAAATAATCAAATATTTAAAAAAAAATACCTATCTCTCGTATTAATTTTTATATTAATATTAATAGTAAAAATAATTTTCTTTTAATTTCTGATGTAAATTTCTATGCAATGCTTTATAATAAATTTTTATTAAAAATTTTGATTAATTACTTACCTACTTTAAGAAGTTTTTGTTTATAATTTGTCTATTCTTAAAATATTGTGTTGTATTTTTATCATTTGTTTATACTTGACAATATTATTTTTAGTATTCTACATATCCTATATCGCTGTGTATATTAATAAAGTGGAATGCGAAGTAAATTTTTTAATTCATTTATTGATTTTAAATAGTTGGGAACAATAGCCTACAGTCCCTTCCTTATGCCGCAGAAGTCCTGTGATACAGTACACCCCTACACAAGCAAGAATATCATTAAAAAAATTGCTTTCGAAATTTTCGGTAGATCACCAGACAACCACACCCATACTAGAACAGCTAAAATTTATTGTAGTATGTTTTCTGTATTTTGTGCAGGTTTTTTAACCTAATAATAATAGTCTATTTATACATATATATGTATTTATGTAATATTATTAAAAACTATTTATAAATTGCCACTCTTAGTCGTTAATAACTGAGCATAAAAAAATGTATAACTAGTTTTTTAGATTTTATGACTTATTCCTATATATAACGATTGGTAAGTACCAGTCCATTAATCAACAATGATTTATTACCTATATGCAATTAAGTTGCTTAGGTAGTAGTTGTGAATTTGTATGCCATGTGACATCGTTAGGGCGGGTTGTTTCGAGAAATTTCAACGATCCGTCAAAATTTAAATGTTGTTATTTCTGTTCTGTGAATATTCTATTTCTGATATTATTACATTATAGGCCGGTTGTTTTACAGCGATTGAATAATAACAGAATTTGAATAGAGTTTTCACAGAACATGAATATTTACTTTGAAATTTGTATGAATTCTTTAAGTTTCTTAAACAAAACCCACTTAGTAATCATTTAAGCAGTAAATATCGATATTGCTACTTTGATGAAATCGAAATTTAACTCCCGACGGCAGTCTGCGTCTTGCTTTGTAGTTGAGTTCATACTTTAACATTAGGTGTAGTTACAATAAGAATACTTTATTATTCGAATAAATTTACTTGCATAATTCACAACATTTTTCAAGAATGCTGTCAATAATGAATAATTATGATAATTTGAATTCCCTTTCTCCATGTATTCTCTCCTCATTATTCGTCATCTAAGCTTACGGTCGTGGACATTTAACAATATAGATTTCCCATATTTCAAGATACATTTTCTGTAATCGATATTCTGTAAGACATTTCATAAGACCTGTCACTCTTCAGGAATTATTAAATAAAAACACATAATATATTTTCATATTTATTTTTATTTTTAGTATCGAGCCGGCGACTTCCCGACTCAACGTCAAATAGACCATTACGTTGTGAAGGTTGTTATGAGTTATGCTTTTACCAGGTAGGTGCGTTAAATAATGAGTATTACATCGATTTCAAAAATTGTCACACGATAGATTGCGCCTGATGGTTGATGCGCAGAAACGCATTTTGGTAGAAGGAGGGGTCAACCGAAAAAATCAACATTCTGAATTCTTGAATAACGTCGGCAAAGCTGCGCAGTACACGTGGGGTCTAGTTTGTTTGCTAAGCTTGTTTGCTAGCTATTTAGTTTGCTAAGCTTGTTTGCTAGCTTGTTAGCTATTTAGTTTGCTAAGCTCTACGTAGTTGATGTTAAGTAACCTCGTGTTAATAGCAAGGAATGCCAAAATCACGAGAAAATGGCAAGGCATTTTAACTTTCAGTGTAGCGACAAATCTTTTTTTTAATATCTCGGTTTGAACCCCAGTACAAACATACTTTATTTTTTCACTTTTTCGTATGGTGGGGGACAGTTGGTGGAGGTCATAGTGGGATGTTGAGGATATTCAGCCAGGAGTCATCGGGAGTCACTTGATTTAGCACAGATGTACCATAGGAAAACTGATGAATGGGACATTTTTCTACGATGTGTTCTGTTGTTTGAATATGTCCACAGGCTTGCAATTCATGCTACGCAGGGTTTTAACTTTAGGTAGACATCTTTTGTTTACCTAAAGTTAGAATAATTTTTTCAAGTTTTCGCATAGGCAATAAACATTATCTACCATACTTAAATTGTTTATTAATATTGCATTGTTTGATAAAGAATATGCCTAATACGCGATTTATTTTTAGTAAGAAACAACCCCGAATAAAATAATATTCTATAATCTAAGTAGGTACTTTTAAGTAAGTAGGTACCTACCCGCACAAATGCTTAGTTTTAATAATACAAAATTGTACAAATACAGATTAATATCTCGATGTAAATAATACATTGTATGAAATATAATAACTTGTTACTGACCTGAACCTACCTACCTAATAACTCTTGTGTAGATACCGTAACACGTAAATCTTATAATACATATCTCTCTTTGTACCTATATTTAATATTTATGGGGTGGGGCGTGTATTCATTTACTTAATAAGAAGTTTTTTTTACAATTACCATATTGTTATTTTTTTTCAAAATGTTCTCGCTATACTTTTTTAGTTGGGTTTTGAAATGTATGAGCTGTTGATCGTATTTTATTTTTAAATTTAGGAATTTTTCGTGTTTCTGAATGATGCGGTTTTATTTCAAATATCTTCTTTATATATATTTGTAAAGTCGCATGGTATATGGATAGAGTATTTCATTGTGTTAATCCATCTTCAAATAAAAGTTGAGAGACTCAATTGAAGATGTAGGCTTTGTTTTAAATCTTACCACATTTTATCGTGTGAGGTGGTTTTTAATCTGTCGTATTTTCCCTATTACTTTTCTAATTAAGCATCTACTTATTATCTTAGGCCACGCACACTCTTTGCCAGCTATACAGTCTACTCATTATGTAGGCAGGCCGGTATGTCGATTAACGGATTAAATATATTAATGCATTAACCATAAAAGAAAAAAATATATATACATTTATATACACATTATAGACCATCTGGCTTATAAGCTATTCTTTAAATATTTTCATTCGCCTGGCAATATTTATTTATGATCAGTAAAAATAAAAATAATTTAACTTCTCTCTTGAATATAAACCATATAATCTCCACGTACCTATAATGATAATGAAAATTTGAAGGAATTTTATTTTAGAAGTGAAGATATCTAGGTAGGTAACTACCATCCTAATTACTAATCAAGGAATCGAAAAAATCGTAAGGTATTTACGTTATATCTACTAAACAGGTCTTATAACTAATAAGTTTATACTTGCCTTATATGTTTTCCGAATTTGAATCAATCAACCTTCATTTAAGGTTGATTACCTCAAAAACAGCGATTTTCAAATTACACTTTTCGAAATTTTGTATAAGAGAAAATATCCGCCTTAAAACATTGAAGAAATATACAGCAAAACATAAGGAATAAGAATTACGCCGATAAAAGAGAATCTACTCGAAGCGACGGCAAGTTTTGTTTCATGGTTTTAATCCTTTCCAATTACCTACGAAGAGGTTAGAAAACTAATCCTTTTAAGCAGATTGGTTACGAATCTTCTTTAAATAATTTTGATTTTTAAAAATGTTTAGAGCGTTCCCACGATTTAAATTAAAGATTTCTTTAGGAAGAGTTTATCGAAAATTTCAGTATAATATTAAATTTGTTTTCAGATGGTTAGGAATTGAGATGAGAATTTGGTTGACAAGTTTTAGTAATAAAATCTCACAAAGTGAATAAAAATAAAGACCACCCACTCTGTATAATTTTGTTGTTTGAAAATAGTATGCAAATAAACTGTTTGTGCCCATCTACCTCGGTTAAGTTCTGTGATATTTACAGATCAACTAAATCTTTAAATCGTTTAGTGTTTTATGATAATATCTGCAGTAAAACCAAACTATCTGAGAGGAAACAATGTAGTAAATTCTCATTCTTCCCTCTGGCAGTTCAGGAAATGGATGTAATATTACCCCATAAATACAATCCCCCTGATAAAAACCTTGATAAATCTTTGTCATAACATTTCCTAACTTACTATAAAATAAATTTAAAATAAGCACTTGCCAGTCTCATGATCTAAGAAAACAAAGCTGGGGAAATTCTAAACGTAGGTAGGTACTTGCTAACAACTTATAAAATATTATTTGACGGCCTCTGTATCGGACGTAACGCCTCCCGGAATATCTGAAGCTGCACACTTATTATTAAATTATCGTTGTCTGTTAATATATGTAACGGGCGGTCTGGCGAGCTTGTTCGCTCCAGACCGCTCAAACTGAAATGACTGAATAAAAGCGTTGGAGAGGGACAGTTGGTGGGAGGGAGACCGACTTGTCGGGCATCTACACGGCACCGGTGGTCCGCGCTTGGTGGACCGCATAAATAGCCTGCAAACGCCAGTTTGCGGGAGTTAGCATTTGATCGCCAGCCTGACAAGTACTCCTCCCTGCCCACCGCCCGCTCTGACTTCTGAACCACTCGCCTTGTTTCACTCTGACCACTGCTTACCTCCATCGGACAACTGCCTTTGACTTCTCACCTTTGGATACCCGACCACAGCAGAATCTACAAAAGTCGACATTGTTTCCCTTTTGCAAGGAACAATATTTGGAAATCCAGAGCGAGCCCGACGCCCGAGACATCACCGATACGATAACGACTTGACCAGCACCTACATGTTTACAGTCTTGTAACGACAATGGTCGCTTACAGCCTCCATGATCGAGGGGTAAGGCTCTCGACTACGAATCCGAAGGTCGCGGGTTCAAATCCCGGCGTGCGCAAGTAAATTTTATTTAATTAATTTGTGCTGTTTCACAATTAATTCATTTAAAAATAATAAAAAGTATATTTGCGCACGTTCCAGAGTGGAAGATACTCTCAGTATCGCCCTGGTGAAAGACCACCATTCAGAATTGAAACGTTGCTTGAAATGGCTTTTAGCTATGTTTAGTGACCAGATCTGAATAGCCAGGTATTTATCCACCTTCCTCTTCCCCTTCTCCTTCCACTCTCGAATACCTTCAGCCTCATAACATTCCCCAATTGGGGATGCCATAGTCTCACTGGCTCCAGACGGTTGGGAGCAATTGCGACTCTTGTGCGGTATTCATATGAAAAAAAAAAGTTGTGAAATATAAAATAAAATTTTAAAAATTACTTTTCCGTTTTACCTCTCGGATTAAATTGTCAATAATCCACAATATGAAAAAAAAACTGGATAAATTGGTATATGCAAAAAGTAGGTACTATCAATTACATATTTTACTACTAGGGTGTACACAATTTTAAAATTATTTTTATATGTTTTTCCAGAATGAGAAACTTCAGTTTTTTTTTTAGATTCGTTTATAATATGCTATTGTGATTTTTGCGTTGAAACCAGTATTACTAAAAACTCAAGTCTGAAAAATCGGTCCTTGTAAGTATTTTAACAAAAAAAATGTTTTATAGATTTGAAATTTCATATCCATTGCACGTCGCTGAAAAGTGTACCAACCTATAGGGAGATAGGTACTAGGTAATCATTTTTCTTATATGCCCATTATGTGGGAACCTGGTGAAATACAAATAAAATGTACTGCACGTTAAAATAAGTTATATTTGTGAGATAAAAATTTAAAAAAAAAAAACAGTTTTCCATTGTTTCACTTTGAATTGTCAAATAGTAGGTAAACCGAGCCATTTTATAAAATTACGCTGTGGATATAGTAGATAAATAGGTAGGTACCAATACAGTGCTGTTTATAACAGTGTGTCGCAAAACCGAATAGAAAATATGTCACGGCATAACACGGTTCGTGATTTATATATTTTCTTATCTGACGTAAGGCGAGTAGGAACTGAAGGCGAGTCATTAATTATTTTCACGTAGATAACGGAAAAACTTATGTTTAAAACATTGTTATCTAATCTGCGTGCGCAAAATAGGTCGGAAGTTCCAAGGCATAGGATGCATATCTATGTAACATAACACATATGAGAAAACATACCTGAACAATTCTCTAGTAATAATTCTTATTCTGATTGTTAAAACAAACTACCAACCTATTCAGCGAGATAAAATAATTTCCCGTAAAGAACACTTATGAAATATTCGATATATTTTCCACAATACAGCTCCCGTTTTATCACCGTATAATCCAAGAAAATTGTATTTTGTCCATCAATAAAAAAGTTTCACAAGTAATATGAGTTGACGTTGAATACACCCAAAAGGAAAAGAACTATAAAAAGGCGTTAGTCCCTTTTCTTTTTAGCTCCTACTTTAGCGCTTCTTTATTCCAGTGCTTCCAAAAGAGAAAAAAAAACATAGATAATCTAGTTAAGAAAACCTAATTTCTTCACGTTTAAATGCGATTCCCATAATAATAAAAATAGCGTAGGTTTGAAATATTATTTTAAAAAATCGATTGTTCCAACGATATTTTTTAAGTAGGTACCCAACTATTACTGAGAATTATATACCCTAGAATATAACGTAGGTACTTAATTTTAAATTATTTACATATCGGCTGAAACATGTAACACCTTCCAAGCCACGAAATGAAAACTTTACAGGAGGCAAAAAATATAATATTTATACTTTGTTTAAACTACTGTTTTTTAATATTTAAATATCTACATATTTAACAAGCATAACTCCTTTTTAAAGCTCTCTTTCACTATTTGTAAAACTAATTTTAAATCTTGGTTTTCAAATGAGAGTGAATTTTTTTCAGAAGCAACGAAAAATATTATGACTTTTTCAATGTATGTTTTTCAAAAAAATGGTTTACTATGATATAATTTTTAGCACATGTAAAAATTCCTTTTTTCAACTGACATGATTTTACCATATTGCCAATTGAAAAATATTCTATCTGACACCACAAACACTCCCAAAAATTTTGACTTAGAGGATTTTACCTATTTACAGTCGATATAAAGGTACCTTTTTTATATGACTACCGCACAAGAGTCCCAAACTGCTCCCAACCGTCTGGAGCTAGGGAGACTATGGCATTCTCAATTGGGGAATGTTGTGAGGCTGAAGGTATTAGGGAGGTGAAGGAGAAGGGGGAGAGGAAGGTGGGGAAAAGGGGAAATACCTGTCTATTCAGATCTGGTCACCAAACACGGCTAAAAACTATTTCAAACAACGTTTCAATTCTGAATGGTGGTTTTTCACCAGGGCGATACTGAGAGTATCTTCCAATCTGGGAAGATACCTACTCGTATATAAAACTTACTAATTTTTACTTACCTACCTAGTTCAGTAAGAAATCATAAAAACGAAGTAATTTTACCTAGACAGCTAATGGCCATTTGTAATTGAATACATTTGTCTGAAAGGCTTTCTTTGCTACACTTTGAATAACTGATTTTTTAGTTTACCTTCTTTTTGGTAGATGGGGTTTTTAAGATATGGATTTTATTCTTCCACTTATTAAAAGATCTTTCTGGCAGCATTCCCGAAGATGACTTAGGATCTGAGATGAACCTCAAGGCCTTCTGTTTGGAGTAAATTTTCCCATTACAACAATCAAAACTTATATCTATAGATACACGATCAAAACGTTTATTTAATGACTACTAAAAAAAGTTTTTTTCTGTGAAAAAGGAACAAAGATACCTGTATACACAGGTGGGTTAGATTTACGCTATATCAAAGAGTTTTAAGTAATAAGTTTGCTTTTAGCATTGTTTTACGATGGGAAAGGTTTGAAATCTCCAGGGCTGCCTAATGGCAAAGTCGAGTAGTGCCCTTTCTGGAGTAATAACGGTCCCGGCAGGCCCGGATTAGGATAACGGGCCCGGCTTGGGATTACAGTTGGCACTCGGGCCCGGATTAGGGCGGGGGCCCGGACCGAGCCGCGTCTGCTCAGTCGACTGCTCTCGTCTGTTTTACGAGGGCGGCTGAAAAAATATACTCCGGAGATAGGGATTCTTTCAATCTAAATAAACAGCGGCTGACGGATTTTATACTTGTTACTAAGTGGGTTAGAAGAGAAGGTTGCTATGCCTTAAAATAAGTCCATTTGGTAAACAGTCGTTTTTAAATAGATAGGTATTACTAAGATTACTATAAGGTATAGCAAAATCGATGGTATTTACTACCTAATAAAATATGTAAATGCTAAATAGTCTGTTTAGTGAATAAAATCACCTCAATGGCGCTTTACATCTTGTTAAAGTTTTCTTGCCCCTTTTAATCTAACCTCAAACCAAAAGGAAGATCATTCCGAGAATGTGTTGACCAGTACATTGAAATCTCTATCCCTAAATTTAGCAGCATTCGTACGAGAGGGTTCAACCAGTCTGTTCGATACATCAGACTTGGCCGACCCGAGTTAGAGTTGCTTCTGAGTCCCTCACGCAGAGAAATAGAACTCTTTCTGTGAATTGAAGCCAGTGTAGGCAATCACGTAGAAGATGAGTGATGTGACAGTATTTGGTGGTACCGCATACAAGATGAGCTACTGTGTAGAACACTCCTTAGATAGATACAAGAATCACACATTTGAACATGTTATTCAGGTAATAATTAAACATATTTCATTCACTTTCATTTCAAGTAATGACTACCTCCTTATAAGGACAAAATAAGGTAATGTGAATAATAATTTGTTCTTTATATACAATGGTTACAGGTTATAATGTTTAACGGCCAACAAAATTCTGATTTTTTGAGAATACTTAATAAACATCAACATAGACATAATTACTCTAGAAGAAGAAGAAATGAAATAAAACTTCCCTTTCAAAAGAAAATAAATTCGAAAAACTTATTACTATATACCTAGAGCGGTGAGCGGTGTATTGAAGAAAGAAGTGACGAAATATATAAAGAGCAATATTTAATTACATTTAACTTACTGACTAACTACCGTCACGCCGTTTCCTCGGAAAGGTATGTAGAGAGGGCGTCCCCGACTTATTTTTCCATCCACATTGGCGTCATATATATTTTATTTACACTCCTTTCTTCGTTCAATCGCCCTTGATGCCCAAACCAACTAAGCGCCCATTTCTTAATTTTACTTATTACGCTTAGGCACATCAGCCTTGAATTATTTACGAATCTCAACATTTTTCACACGATCGTACATAGTTTTATTACACATTCGCCTCAGAGAACTCAATTCTACAGCGATAAATTTACTTTCATCCTTCCTCTGCCAATTTCATGCCTCACTGCCGTACAGCAGGGTTTGTATCAGCATTCCACTGTGAACTGCAAGCTTTGCTCCTTTGGAAACTTTTTGTTAGCGCCAATCGCGTTCATTCCTCCGTTAATGGAGTTTCCTGCAATTTACTCTTCTTTCAATAATTGTATATTGTGACTTAAATGCTAAAAAATGTGTTTAACATACATTATCTTTACATTAGAATACAAGTAATCAGTAAATACATATATAACAACAATAACACTTCCGTAGGTACCTCAGCTTATAATACTTATCTAATCATCTCTATACATAAAAATTAAAGTTTTTTCTGTTTCCCCAATTTTTTCAAAAATTACTGAACCAGTTTCACTGAAAATAGCAAAATTTGTTCTACTTAGTGCCAAGAAGGTTTAGAGAGTAGTTTGAATGAAATCCAATAGTAAAACTGTTGCTATAAGGTTTTAAAATTAATAAGAAAAACATTGAACCAGTCGTGTTGTATAGAGGTTAGCCCATAGATATACCACTCTGGTTAGCCACAGATTACATATTAAAAAGAAGAAGGTATGTTTGGTAAAACATTTTTAAAATGGACAACATAAATAGGTACGTACTTATTATTTAGATATATTTTGAAAACAAAAAAAAAAATTGGGAATGAAATAAAACTTCAAATGAATGGTTCTCTGTTTAGATATAGTAATAGTGGTCTCAAGGCATTACTTTCTCTGTCAAATCAATTATGACACAAAAATTTATTAAACATAAAATTTTAAAAATCCCGTGCAAGGCCGGGTACACATCAGCTAGTAAAAAATAAATTTCGATTCAATCTGTTAAAACAAATATATTTTGAATTATCTAATGCTGATTGTTGATCTATCAATAACACGATAAACATGCACCACTACGTAGGCAGATAGGTAATTTACCTTACCAAAAAATAGAAGCTGCATTATTACGTACCGAGTTAAGCTTCTTTGATATTTATATTAGATATTTGATAAGCTTCATTCAGTCGGTACTCGCTAACCCAGCTATAGTAACGTAGGTGAATCAAAATAAATACAATCTCCTGTGTAGGTGAAGTTACCATGTACCTAACCAGCCGACAGATTATATTTCATATTACAGTTCCCGCTGCGAGCCAAAACCATCTAACTACCCCACAAGGCAATGTTGTATATTTTCATTAGGATACATAAATAAAAAGTCCCGGGCATGAGTTCGACTCCCCGTGGGGCGGAATATTACCGGGGTCTACTAAAGCTTGCTTGTTATCTACGTACTTAGGCTCCCACCTCCGCCCAAGTAGATAAAGCATGAAGGTTGGCTACAAAGTAATCTTTGCTTTATACTTGGCTTGTTAATTTATGTTCATTTTCGAACGAGAATATTTTACATTATATTACAGTTCGGTACACATCAGTGGCGTGCTGAGAAATATTGTCTCTAATTATGCGTACGAAAAGATGACGGGATATATATATATATACGTTTTTTTATACATTAACTCCATACAGGATTATATCGAGGTTGGTTTTTAAAGAAAGGTATCTGGGAGTCGGTGTGTCCAGGGGTGACGGACCTATTATTAACTGTGGTGCAAGGCGATGGGCAGAGAGAGTCCGGCTGGAGAAGTCAAAGGCTCTCTCAACCGGCCTCACTCGATCCGGCCCACCATGCAAATGCTGGGCAGACGCATCCAAGACCTTGCCCCATGAACCTGTGCACCCTTGCTAAGTCACAAAACGTAGCGAATCAATTGGTTTATTAATATAAGAGTGGATAATTTTCAGAATAGAAACATTTGACGGCCTCCATGGTCGAGAGGTAAAGCTCGCGACTACGAATCCAAAGATCGCGGGTTCAAATCCCGGCGTGCGCAAGTAAATTTTGTTTAATTAATTTGTGCTGTTTCACAATTAATTCATTTAACAATATATATAGTATATTTGCGAACGTTTCAGAGTGGAAGATACTGTCAATATCGCCCAGGTGAAAGACCACCATTCAGAATAGAAACATTGCTTGAAATAGCTTTTACCCGTGTTTGGTGACCAGATCTGAATAGCCAGGTATTTCCACACCTTCCTCTTCCCTTCTCATTCCCCTCCCCAATACCTCCAGCCTCATAAGATTCTCCAATTAGGGATGCCATAGTCTCACTGGCTCCAGACGGTTGGGAGCATTTGGGATTCTTGTGCGGTATTCATATGAAAAAATTAAGATTGGATTTTTTTAATCCAAAAACAAATTATAATTTTTTAAAGTAAAATCTGAAAATTAAAATCAATTATTTTAAACGTCTCTTTCGGGACTTTTTTATGGTTAGTTGTGTTTTTCATAGTTTTCTTGCAAGTGCAAAAAAGCAAATGTAAAATTTTTATATTAATCACAAAACTGCTCGTTAAAACCGCATTATCTAGATCTCTTCCTGTTTTTGTTGTTGTATAAAAATACAACTTATTATTATCTTAAGTTCATCGCACGCCGCTGAGCAGGGTACCCACCGGCATTCTAATTAACCAACGCGCTTTAGGAACATAAGTAAAATGTAGCAAGGTATGCACATATTTTTAACTGCATTTTCTTTGCAGCCCGCCGAATATATTATTGAAATTTATGCAACTCCAAATCCAAGAATTTTCCAGACATAAAATTACATTGTTGCAATTTTTATGGAAAATCGTTCAAAATGAACCGTTATTAGTAGAAAAATATCTATGTGGAATCTTTAAACTTAGCCAAGCCAAGTTTTCAACCTTTTCTATATTCAAGAAAGAATCCTCAATTTGTGAAATTAACCTGTTTTAAAAACAGATTTATTCATATAAGAGGTAGGCGTTTCAGTTAATTTTTCAAAATATCCGATACCGTTTTTTTTCTCAAAATAAACGGTTACTCGAAACTGTTTTAAAATAACGTAATAAATACGTCTATAGCACTCACGTGATTATAAAGCAAATAAGACAACATTTCTGTTTAATGTGGGGAAAACACATTTCAACTGTAAGTACCTCACCGAATAGAGAAACTGTTATCACAATTATTTTCTAAGTAAATCGGTTTCACCGGTAATTAATCATTTTAGTCATGCATGTAAAATGAAATTGGGTGGGGGTAAATAGAATAATAATATAACGTGGCCTATCTGCAGTTTGAAAATGTGTTTGAAAGCCGAAATAGCCGTCACAATAATTAAAAATACTGGCAGAACTTGAATCACATTATTAAAAAAATAATTTAATTGATGTCTACAAATTAAATACAAAAACAATTAATATATTAATCAAAGTACCTACCTACCGTGTTTAATTAATTTCCAACTAAGTTTCTCAAGTTGAACATGTGTGCATGTATTAAATAAATTAATGAAAACCATTTTTTTAATATTACGTGAATCAGTTTAAGAAATGTGGGTAGGTACCTACATATAAAGCAGTGTGCTCCGTGCTACCAACGAGCATATCCCTAGAGCTACATGAACCAGTTATTTTGTATATCATATCAGTAATTTATGGGTTCCGATATGCGGGCAACATTTTGGGAGCGAGGCCTGGTTATTGCACGCTGTGCTTTTTCATTTTGAATACTTTACCCCGGGCCGGGTTTGCTGGTTGGCTGGTAGGTACCGTCAGTACATTGGGTAGGTACTGCGGGCACCCTGAAAGCACCGGTAATGGTTGCGAGGCATGACTCTGCGGTATTAAAACAGGGCCGGCTTAGTTGTACATTTGCCCGATTATTTTATACATGGTAGTGTAGACAACATTTTTTTTCTGATTTGTAGACTATCACTAATACAATTCCGAGTATTTTCCACTATGGAAAGGAGATGAAAGTATAGAAACTTTATTTGTATTCTGTACCTATGTAGGAATCACAGATGTAAATTTAATGACAGAAAAAAAATGCCAACCCAACCAACAAAACATAAAACAATTTATATAGGTATTCTTTATTGATTGTAGAATAGGTAATAAACAAATATCTTCTCAGTTATAAAACCGACATATCTTTGAGCTCCAGCATCCATCAATTTGCACAGAATTGGATTATCTAGGTAAACTTGACCTTTTTTACTGAATGCAAATTTTGGGCGAAATCAGGTACTAAAGATAATACACATATAATAAGAATACGTCATGCCAAGAGCTCGAGAGAGATCCATCTGAAAGCAAATACACACGGGTTAGAACACAAATGGATAAGTGTTTAAAAAGTGGATAAAATTGGTTTAATTCGTTTCTTCTGATGTAGGAAAACATATATGTATATATACCGATTTTTATATTTATTTAAATATGTATTTTTTTTAGATTAACTATGAAATATTTTCTAGAAATTTGGTTTTTGAAGAGTTTTATTCACAATATTAATTTTTTATTTAGCTTAAATATTGAAGGAGAATTGACACGCAGTGTGCATGGTGGCTGGGCTAATGTAATGAGTTTGTGGCAAAATGTGAAATAAATTTCAAACTTTATTCAACTTTTTACCAATAGCTTCATTTTAAAATATTGTGCTTTTTGTCGGAAGTACCAACTGCATAAAATGTATATTTAAAAAACACGTTGTAAGGTTCTTAGATTGGGTTTTTCACGAAAGAACTGAGAACCTAAGAACCTATTTAGTATATTTATTATTTACAGTTGGCACTATGCATGGAACTATTGTCATGAATAAGGCGGGCTCGATTCTCCCTCAAGTGCTTAATTTTATATGTCCGCATATGCAAATATTTTTTATTGATTTTATGAATATAAAAGAATTTTTCTTTTTTTTTAAATTATGATAAAAAATATTCAGAACTCCAAGATTTTAATTAAAAATTTTAAGTCCAGCCCTCATTGTTTTGATTGTATAAAAACGAGGCTTTAAGATCTTTCCTATCTCCCTAAATTATTTCCGCTAGCATGCTTCTGTTTTAAATTTTCATTATTATTATATTTCTCGGTGAAACGCAAGGAATTTCATTGTTCCACGCCGTTGAGTAAAATTAAATTCCTGTCAGAACGCCAACATTATAATGTAAAACAAAGGGAGCTTAATTCAATAAAAGGAACAAAGCTGTTTACTTGCCTTCCTTGGTAAATATTTTTCGGTAAAATGAAATAAGCTCTACCATTATTATATTTGACTGCGTTGTGTTGGCATTTATTTACAACGTCCGACATAAACAGTAAAATGGTTTATTTATTCTGTGTTTTCTCAAATTCTGACACTTTTCTGAGTTATTTTTTATTTCAATTTCGCTGGCTTGTTCAACGTTTGAAGCCTTCACCACAGCTTACATAAAATTAACAGAATAATTTTATTACGAATTGCTGCTTACTTGCTTGAACAAATATCACAACATGGAAAAGGAGCATTTATTTTTTTGTTGGATAGTTAGGCGTCCACTGGGGCTATAAATCATAAATATAGTTACCAACTAAGAAGGAAATTATCACAGGAAGTCACAAACCAATGATAACACGGGTAAATTCGAATTAAAACACAATGCACAGGTAGCCCAAGTGCGTGCTATTAATAAAACATAATGTTATACACACATAAATATAAAGTCAGATAGAAAAGATTGGCTAAATAAGTAAAACAAATGCATAATTTTATTCCACATTTACTGCTTTTTTACATAAATGTATTTATGACTGCACATATACATACACAATATATTATTTAATCAAATTACTGCAATAAAGTATACTTTTAATGGTAGAATAGTCTAAAATTTGATATGAAAAAATACTCAAAATTTTGTAAAACCTAATTTGCCTGTACCTAAATTTTTTTGTTTTTTTTTTTGTTTACAACTTACAAAATCTGTGTAATTTTGCATTTCCCCATGGTTCGAGAGTTTTTTCTGCATCAAACATAAAATAAGACAAAAATATTATCTATTTTATCTAAGGTGTTTTAATTCTATTTTTAAATAAATTTGATATAAACGGTCAACAAAGCGTGATGGAAATATTCGTTCTTATTAGAATCCTATATTTTTATCACCCCTGTGCAAACACCCCAATAATAGGGTGACAATAAATAAACACATTTTTTTTTAAAATTTGACATTCTTAATGATTTTCATGCAATGGAAACTATCTACAATGTTCCCATATTTACGAGTACATTATGTACCCACCTAATCACATAGTCTTTTCAACGGTATTCTGTGGAACCTTGGAATCATACATAATAGCAAAAATATAGAAATTAATAATGGATGATCATTATTAAATTGAAGTATGATATTAATAAATATAACGGAAAGTAATAATTTCTTATTAGCTCAGTACTCAGAGCGTTGGCTCTGGTAAGACAAAGGTCCTGAGTTCGATTCTCAGATGCCTCAGATTACCTTTTTATTTTCTGCCACTTTTCCTGTTTAATTTGATATTGATTAATATTATCTTCAATGAATAAATTTATTCGATTTGAAATTTTCATTTAGCAGATTCGAATAAATTCTTTTTGCAATGTTTGCAACTTAATACTTTTGAATAGGTAGCTAAGTACTGTGATATTTAATAGGTAGCTAGGTACTGTGATATTTTTTTTATTGTTCTTAGTGATTTAAATAGTTTATTTTTATTTTATTTTATTTGAGATTTGTTAACATTATCTTAAACGATTAAGAATAAAATGTATTTTGGTCGCTTAGAACATCATGTTGTAAAATTGAAACATGTAGATGAAATATTTTTATAATTTATGAATGCAGACTAATTTTAAAAAAATATATAGTAAATGATGTACCTACCTAGTGTAACTGCCTGAATATATGAAACTGCGGATAAACGTTTAATTCCCACACTAATCTTCCTACGTTTTCCCCAACATTAATTTAATCAATCAGAACTGGGCGCTTTAAACAGTTTGCATTGTGTTTAATCCTCATTGTAGCATTCGTTCAAAGGGTTGGTGGCTGCGATGGGTAAATTGTAAATTGCAGATCTACCCACCAAAAGGGTGGCAATCTATTCCACCCGTTGGCTGCGATTACTGATTCAATTAAAGCCGTCGCAGCCATTTTGCATGAACCATCCCCCAGAGAGAGGCGTAGCGAATGTGCTACGGGTAATTTGAATGAAATGACGGAAAATGTTACACACGCGGGTGAACTCGAAAGGGTTGAAAGCTTGCTAAAGCTACCCTTTGTTTAAATTAGGTTTTTCGTAGGATCTTGATCCAAAGCACCTAGCAAGCAGAAATACCTGAAACCTAAAATTTTATATACATAAAAACCTATTCTTAACCTCCCTTGGAAGCGACAAATGAAATAATTTGTATTTATTAACTCTTATTATGAAGATAGCAGCGTTTGCACAGGTTATTTATTACCTTGTTAACTAAATGGAGCTACACAGAACGGAAATTCAAAATATTTATAATAGAAAAATATACATTACTGCATTATAAATAAACTGACACTATTAAATTACAGCCTCTTGAGGTGATTTTTCAAATAGGCGCTGTACAAATAATGCAATGATTATTAAATGTTTTTGCGTTTAACTCGCAGGACTTCATATCTTTTATTATTTTAATTTAATGTAAATCAATTTAATAATGCTATTTTTATGTTCTGTAAGTATTTTAATTTGTGTTATTGTGACAGCTGTTTCGGTGTTCAAAGCCATTTCATAACTGTGGTTAGGTTACGTTAGGCCACGTGAAAGTCGAAACAGCTCTCACTAAAATACTTGCAGAACGTAATAATAACGTTATTGAAAATTGATAAAATTGATTTAGATTTTTTTTTTAATATTCAAATACAATTTTTTTTATGAAAGGAAATGTGCAATGTGTCATGATGGAGAACTGAGCTAGCATCCGACGCATCGGTCCACTCGGCTACTAACAGATCAGCTTATCTTGTTTTGTTGGCAACTTGGTAGAAATTAAACTTAATATGATTAGATATAGATATTTTGACGTCTACCAGATGACGACATAATTTCCTTACATTCTGTTTATCCACATTTACAAAAATAGCTTTATAACTAAATAACTTTAAAAAAAATCTAAATTTAATAAAAATTTGAAAGTATACGAACACGCTTTATTCCTTTACACTATACATAATGTATTATATATATACAGTGAATTCACCCGCATTTGAATAGGGGTGTGCTTTGAATAATAAAGGGTAGAATACCCCTGCTGTATCTTAATCGGCATCTCATCCCTTCTCGTATATGGGGTGGGGGAGGGCTGGGAAATTTATTTTATCTGTAAATCATACCGCCGCTAGAAACAATCATAAATTCTGTTTGTAAAGGCGGCTATCCACTATCCAATTCATACGTGGTTAGGGTATTTTTATTCATGTCGGTTCGTACTCACATTTTTCATTTTATCATAAAAGTAATATTTTTAATACATTCGGTATATTTTATGGATTTGAAAGGGGTTATAATTTGATAAATCTACCCGCATCACTCATAACTAGGTTATTGAAAAGCAATAAAATAATCTTTTTATTTCAATAAATATTTTATCTATGTGAATCATGCATCAACTTCTGGGAAAATTATGTGTAATATTTATTTTTGTGGCTCTCACCATTACATTTTAAATTTAACCCAGCTTAAAATTTCTTACACTGTTAAGTGTTTAACAGTGGCGTGCCGCCCGTAAAGGCTGAAAAACTGTGCCTACCCTTAGAAAATCGTTTTATGTACAAATAGATGTAATGGCTATTTAAAAATATTCAATGTGTTAAAAATATTCGGAAAAATATTCGCAACCCGCCCTTTGGTCATAGAGCAATGCACGCCACCGGTATTTACGTACCGACATGAAAAACAAAAAGGACGGAAATAAATATTGAAAAATAGAAAAAAATCAGGGTATAATTCTCTCGGACGGTGAGGTTGCGTTGTGAAAGTTGAGCTGTCTGGATATTCTAGTCGAAAACAATGTTTTTAACTGATACTAAAACTTTAAGCCGGGCATAGGGTTACCCAGGTTAGCTATCTACATAGATACTCTCTTTCTAGATAGTAATAATGTACTAGTTACAGTCTCATAATATAGTGCACCACTACACAAGCAAACATCTCTTTAAAATTATTCTCCTGTCCTACCTTACATAGGATATTTCTGTTATTTGATTCTGATATTGTTTCGATGACAAGATTTTCTAATTTTTGTCAAACCCAGCTCAAGTGCCGAAAGAAATTCTTTTCTTCGAGTTTTATCGAGATTATTTATACTTATATAAGGAAATAAAAGAATGATTTAAATTCAATGACGTTCCTTTGGACCGCATTGTAATTTTGATTAAAATACTTTTCCATGAATCCTGTACGAAAGCACCCTAGAATGCTGCAGGCTTCCTGGGACGAAATATGCTTTTTTGTTTCGTTTTGCAGCGTGATCAATCGTTTCCTCTACCCGCAGTTCCTTGCTCTAAACCCGCAACCCGGAGTGAGCCTGGTTTACTAAAACCACCCCAAGCCAGGCCAGGACACCAAATCAAATCGACCCCTTATTTCGTTAAGAAAAAATGTTTATTAGAATTGTTTTAAACATATTTTACTACAAAATAACATAAATATACAGTAGGTATGCACAATCCCATAATAATTTATTATAGCCATCCCCACTGTTACTCCAAATCTTAATTTTAGGCCTGGTTTTTTAAATAACGTTTAAGGAACATAATGTTTCTTCCAATAGTGTTACTCAAATTGGAGTTTTTATCCTTTCCCATGGAAAATACAAAAAATAAAAAAAAGTTAATAATCAAAAATATATTGAGGGTAAATTTAAATACAAAAAATCGAGGATTAAAATCAACGGTCGTACTTCACGGTGACAAAATATGAACTGACGTAAAAAAATGGCTCCCAGAATAGCAGTGTTGCTAGCACAATAAAAAAATTACCTGTTTAAAATTATCGTTTGAGATAAAAAAATAAATTAAATTAGGCGAATAAATAAGTAAATAAATGAGGAAAAAAATACATAAGTCTAGAATATTTGAAGAAAAATAATAATCTTTCTGGGTGGCCATAATAAATTGTCAGGAGACTGTATGTGGGTAGAACTTGTAGGAATAAGAGGCCAATTTTATTCAGTGTCCCGGCCTGATTTTAGGTGATTTTTGTTTACGGCGCCTGCAGAAAGAGATTGAATAAGCGGAGACAGAGGAAGGAAGGCCGTAGCGATGGCCGGCGGAACAAAAACGGTCGTAAATGGCAACGGTACACAGAACGCTGCCTTGCAGAACTGCTGAACGCTGGCCAATCATCCGTTTCCACATGCCCGTACCTAGTACCTAGTAGGTACCCAGCTATCTACAAACTCACGCTACAGACTATTTCAGGCGTTCCCATATAATTTTTTAAAAGGCGTAAATCAGAATATTATTTTACTAATAATTGGCAATTTTTTAGCACTATTTTAGAGAAGTACCTCCTCAGCGGGGTTACACGAAGCTAGAATATATCATAAATTGTACATAAAGGAAGTGTTATTTCTATTTACAATTTTTTTGTTTACTTATTAATATTTAACTATTTTTATTTATTATATAATTATAACTATTTACTTATTAATATTTAGTTAATATTGTATGCTTATTACTATTTACTGATAATTACCTACTTATTATTATTATTATTTAATTTTTATTATTTATTTACTTATTAATATTTACTTATTTTTATTCATGTATTATTATTTACTTATTACTATTTACTGATTATTATTAAATTGTAAAACCGCTCATCTCAACACAGGATTGTCTTAGTGAGATGATTGGCTAACGTTTTTGTTTTTATATTTAATTTTAAGAATAAATAAATTGTATTTCCCAATTTTTGTGATTATATAATTGATAATTATGGGAACCATTCTTCACTGTCCAAAATTCACTGCTCAGAAAGATTTATTGTAGTGTGTGCATATTGATATCGATATTCTTATAAGAATATCATAATATATGAGCATATATCAGGACTAATTTTCAAAAAATAATTTTTTCCTACCTTCCAGAGAAACGTTTTATTTTTTGCATTTTAATACTTGGTGATTATTTGTATTAAATTATCTAATTTGTTATCTGTCTCCCTAGACAATCATAAACCTAGTTTGTAAGGGCTATAAACTTAAACAGTAAACTTCACAATACAAATCACACTGAAGACAATCATGGAAACCAACAATGTTCTTAATATGTGGAGGTCTACGTAACTATCAGTCGTCAGAAACTATACAATAATGTAAGTATTTAGGTAGGTAGGTATCACGTATCAATAAAGTCACAAAATATCTACTACGTCGGTAAGAATGCTCTGTGTATAGGCAATTCATACTACTTTTGGGCAACCTAATTTTACGTACTTTGCGATAAGAATTTGCAACATTCTTCCGGTTAGCATAAAAAATTCACACAAAATATTCAAACGCAACGTAAAAAAATGTATTAAAAGTAATGATAGGGCATTTGCCGGTGCACTCACCCAAATTCTAAATTACTGATTCAATTATACATGTCTTTTAGTTATAGTTACATTTATTTACAATAAAGATATTATTATTATTATTATATTTGAAATATTCTCGCGTTATTTGGTGTTCTGAAACACCTTGTGGAAACAACATATTGAAGTTTGGTAAGCACACCGACGCCGACGCCTATGCTATAGCCACCCACCTTCACTAAGCAAAGCCGTGGCGCCTCGACGTCGACCGTTGGCGTCTGCCTGAACAAATCGAACGTCTATATTTAGGTATGGAACAGAGATACGAACAACGAACATCGGACGTGCTGCCTCAAACGGTGCACGAAACCAAAATATTATTCTATACCTACCTACTGTTGGTAGGTACTTATCTACTGTACTTTTAGATCTGCTGACTAATTCACTAAGGCTACAAAAAAATTATTTAAAGTTTTTTATGCCACACTTTAATGCAACCGCCATGCGTCAGCGGGAAATGTATTGATAACCACGTTTTTATGTATAATTTTGAAAAAGTCGTCGATTTTAGACTTTCACTAATGTTGTTGATATTTTCGATAATACGACGTACTGGTTGATTTTTGGAATAATATTTAACTATATATATAGCAGAAATCTATTTATCTGAAGCAGTAAAAACTCCCTGACGGTAAAGTTCGGCGTTATGGGATTTGCTGAAGCGCTTTTGTCTGAAATTTTGTGTAAAAAAGTTTAGTGTATTTTTTTAAACTGTGTAGTTTAATGAGCATAAAAGTTTAATATTTCAAGATTCGAGTTCTTCTCTGCTATTTTAAGTATTTGTAATATTCGTAAGAGAAATAAACCACAATCTGGTACCTCTTTGTGTACTGAAACTATAGTCGAAATAATCTCATTTATTACGTGTGTACAATCTCAGGTCTAAGGCCCAGAAGATCCCTGTCCCCACGTAGATACCTATAATTTATATGGGAGTCGTATTGAGCAGTAAATCAGCAAGCCCATTCAGCGGGCACAATAGGTAGAATACTTCCTCCAGACTTTGTCATCTATAATAATATTAATGGAAAGGCTCCATTCCATTGTAATCCTATGCGGGATTAGCTACATAGAGATAATGCTGGGCGCAGTACCCTTTCTCGTCGTAAAATCCAACTGGAGCTTAAAGCATGTTCCACTGCGCAAAACCGTACAGAAAAACTAATAAAAGGAGGCCACTATGCAAAAAAATGTTTCCAAATACTATATTCAAATAAGCGACGATATTGTAAAAAAACATCCCCTTTACACAATTTTCTTCTAGCTTACCAAATTGATTTTCCATTTCTATACGAAGCTTTCTTAATTTTGCACCGTATGATTTAAAAATGTACTTTATTAAAAGGAGTGTGTATACATGTATAAGGAAAATACTGCGTTATGTGAAGGTTTTCCTCCTTTTTAAAAGGTGTTTTGAATTGTTTGTCTCTTTTCTCTGTTTTCATTTTTGTGTATAGTGAATTTAATACTTAGCGTTCTGTACGGAAAAGATTTACGCCGACGGGGTCAGCCAAGGAAAGCTCAAACGACCTCCCAGATGGAATAAGGGAGAGATGGCTAGCAGTTTGTATTATTACTTGTATACGTAGAGCTTTTTAGGAAATAAAAAGAGAACTATTGGAACATTCTCAGGCGCATAACGATAATTCAATTAATTGGACAGAAAGATTTATGAGAGTAAAACGATTGGATCATGTTATGTACATACTTACTTGGATTTAAAAAAAGGTATGGATGAAATTTCGTACTTAGAGAGACAAGTCAATACGATGTTACTTAATTTCCGGAGTTAAAAGATGAAATAAAAACAACAAAAAACTTTTTCTGAACATACATATCTTTTGGTTTTGAATTACTGAGCGAAGGTGTAGGCACTGCTTGACAAACATAAGCTGGAAAATTTTATTCTTATTCCAATGGATTGAATCTACATGAATCTACAATTAAATATATTTAAAAATGAAAAAAAAAAATAAACATATTTCTATTGAATTTATTTTCATATTAATATTAATATTAAAAACAATACATTTTTAAAATTTCTAATATAAGTTTGTTATTCAACGTTTTATGATAACATTTTTGATTAATTATTATCTACTCTGTCTATTCTTACATTATTGTGTTCTACTTTTACTCGAGTCGGGCCATGTCAGAAGTCGGAATAACAGAAGAGAATGTATGAGGCGTTGTATGAATGTGAATGAAGCAAGAAGTGTATGCCAAGATGGTTAGTTAGTTAGTTAGTTAGTACTTTTATCATTTGACTATACTAGAAATTATTATTTTTTAGTATTCTGTAGTCCTGATGAGGAAATCTTCGCTTTCGAAACATGTTTATATATATATAAAGTGGTGATTATAAAATAAATTTTAATTAATTTATAATCTAATAATGTATTTGTGGAAAAAATATTACGTTTTATAGAAATACTCATAATTTTCCGCGTACGTACAAACCCTTAGGTATAAAACGATAAGAGTAACGTACACAGTCGTATGTGGGTTGGTCTATTGTACATTGCAACTTATGTTCCATTGAGTGTGTTGTCCATTTATTTTATTTTGAAAGCTCGGAATGTGCGGAGTACGGCGAACGGCGACTGGCAACTGGCAACTCTTGTGTGGTAAAGCTCGTACACACGGTCCTGTAACATAAATAAATTCCACTTGAACAATAAATCCATTCCCAAACTTCAAACCATTCAGCCAACCAAATTAAACATGTCGGTAATAGATTTCTGATTTGTGCACGAGGGGTTTTTTATGTTAGTTTTCATGGCGATTAAAGCTTTTTCTTTGAATGCTGTTTGTTAGGTAGATACCTACTACCTAGATAATTTAAATTT